>CM033117.1:2875851-3046832 GCA_019321725.1 Paulownia fortunei | reverse complement strand
AGTTGTAGCAATTTTTTGAGTCCAAACCCAAAATTAATGTGGATCACTTAAGAAGCCCACTAAAATATGAAGAGAATAAATTAAATAAATATGATTTATGTAATTAATATATTTATAGATAAATAAATATAGTGACCAATTTTATGGGATAAAATCGGCCACTAAGATTTAATTTATGTATAAATATAATTATAGTATATATATGATATATATCTATCTTGATATTATTTGAAGAATTCAAATTAATATCAACAATGTATGTAGATAATTTTGATGATTAATGTAGTCTCAAATTAGTACACATACAATAGGAAAGAAAAAGAGAAGAGTTCTTAGAAGATTTGGAATCCTTCCAAGATAAGGTTTTGAAATAGTTCAAAATTGAAAAACTTTCCAAGAGTTGGAAAGGGATTAAAATTTTCAGCTCTATATATATGAGGGATGAAAATTACATAATTCAATTCAAAAATTTGGGCAAAAATATTTTGTTTAAAGTCTTCTATTTTTACTCTCCAAGAAAAGAAAAGAAAGAAAAAGAAAATCAATTTCTTGTTATTCTCTTCATATTATTGTTTCAAGAACTTAAAGAATCAATTTTTATTGTTCTTGAAAATTTACTCTGGTTCTAGATTAGTAAAGAATTAAAAGGATAGTAGTGAATCCTTTTGATTGGTATTGCTCTTTCGTATTGTGGACCTAATAGAGGGGAGACACTTGGATCCCTGCGAGTTCTGATAGTCCAGGATAAGTAATTGAATGCTTCATTCCCTACAATAATCGGAATGCACGAAATGTATAATCTGATTTTATATTTATTTATATATTCACTTGAATAAGCGCGATCGTTAAAATCGCCTTCGAATCAAATGAGTTAAATTTATGTTTGATAAAAAATTTAATTTTTCACTGTGTATACCCTTGCGATTATAGCGAACCCAACAACTTCCATCAGCTAAAGTTGCTATAATTTTCATTTTTGTTGGTTCTAATACTTTGAATGGTACCAGGGACTTATATATGCAACTCTTAGTACTTCCACTATCTAAGATAGCATAAGTTACTAGAGTTTTTCCATTTTTAAATTTTATCCAACATTTAACATTTAAGAGGCTGTTAAAAAGGACTTTAATACTTAAACATTCTGTTTCTAGCCATTCATAGCTTTCATGTTTATAGATTTCTTCTTTATTTTCTTTGGGTTCTATTTGTTCTTTTCCCTTTTCTGAAATAGGTTTTGTTTCTAATATTAAGAGTCTATTCTTAAGTTTTTCTACTTTTAATTCTATTTTTAGAAGTCTTGTTTCATAATCATCTTCTGGTTTGATAGCATCAGCATGCTTCATTTTTATTCCAAAATATTTTTCAAGACAGAAACTACAAATTTCCCGTTGACAAGTAAAACATCTTGATCTATGTTCCATATCAGGATATAAGAAATAGTAATCGCATTTTTTGGAAAAAAATCCATCTTTTTGTATCCATTCATGATCATGTTCTTATTATTCATATAACTGTTAGTTATGCTAGACATAAGTTGAAGCCTCTATTAGAGAATATAACAGATCAGAGATGAAAATCTTTGATAATATTCCAGAACTAGAAGCAAAAAAATATTTAAAAAAACAAAAATATACATTGAACCTCTTGTAAAAGAAAAAATTGAAAAATTACAAAACTAAAGAAAAGAAGAAAAGAAAAAATAGGTTCAGTGGTCTAAACAACAACCAACAAGAGAAGGCTTAGATTACCAGCAAGCCTTAGCCAAAGATGTTACACATGAATTTCTTTTCTGTAAACATTGCTAAGCTATGGAAAATATGTTGAGAAGACTGAACAAAAGAAATCAAGAGCTTGAAGAAGAGAACAAACAGATTAAGGCATGACAATCTCCTAAATATGTCATGCCAAACTCAGAAAGAGAAGCTCTCAAAGTCAGAATACATCTGTTTGGAGCCTAATTCCTGAGTCCTCTTCTAGAAGAACCTAGGGAAATTATCCAACAAAAGAGTGAAGAAAATTTCTTCTTATTCATCTTGCAACATCTCATTTTTATTTGCAACTCGTAGCACTTTGCAATTTTTTTTCTTTCTATTTTTTTATTATTTGTTTTAAGAGAAACTCCCCCACACTTATCTTCTATTCCAACTTGAATTTCTTTTGTAAGTTCAAGCTGTAAATTGAATGTCTTTTAAACTCCAATAATTTTTAGAACAAGAGTTGGATAATAGTGTATTTATGTTAGGTAAAAAGATATGGTTACAAAAAGAAATATTTATTTATTGAAAGGCTAAAAGTGGTTTACTAGGGCGATGTTCTCTCGAAACATCATATGGGGAACAAGCTGATTTGACAATGGTGCTAGAAAGCCTAATACCTTAATTATTTTTTTAGTGGTGCACTATCAGTTGTTCACCTCGATAGACCAATAGTAAAAGTTCTAATACTCAACCCCTGCATATTGAAGATTCAAGTAATGATTAGAGAAAGGGCATAAGAACTATCTATTTTGACATAATTGTCTTCACACTGAATAATATAACTATTTGTGCAAAACAAAATTTGAGTATAATTATCGCAAAAATATATTAACCAAATAACAACATCAAAGTCCAAAACAACACCCATCATCGATCAAACCACATTATTTATGCTTAATTTTAATCATTGAAGTTAGAAGAATCTCTATGAATCAAAAGAAGTAAAAACAATTGGTAATTCACAAACATTTGTTAAAAACTTCACAAACTTGTCATGTTATGCATCTCAAGAGTGTTACAATTACTCTTTACTCCGCCACCATTTTTCATGATTTCAACGTACCCATCAGAAAACACGCTTGTTTTTTTTTTAATTTTTTTAAACTAGAAAAACACACATTAAACACAAAAAAATAAAGTTGAAACAAAAAAAATAATACATACTATTAGATAAAACCATTAATAATAAGTATCACAGACTGAGAGTCAAATGCAATTTGTATTTTTGACCATTGTTCCTGTTGGACCAATCCACATTGGCCAAGGTTGGATCAGGTTCTGGCACATATGCTAGAAGTAGATCAATTAGCTCATCAAGTGTTAGAGCAGAAATGAGGATTCTTCTTGCAGACGATGAAATAAAATCTTTTTTCACACTATGATCTATAAAAGATAGCAAACCATCATAAAAACTATTAACATTAAGAATATCTATAGGTTTTTGGTGAATGTTGACTTGTGCCCAAGAGACAACTTGGAATAATTCCTCTAGTGTACCAAAACCGCCACGTAGAATGATGAATGCATTCACATTGTTTACCATGTTAGGCATTATGTCCTGAATATGTGACACTTTTAGCTCATCTCCAATGGTCATGCCTGTGATATTCTGTAATGTTAAAGAAATTGAGATAACTCCCAGAACTTTGACACCTCTTACATAAGCAAAAATAACAACACTCCCCATTAACCCCAAACTGCCTGCCCCATATACTAAATGATTTTTTCTCTTGCTAAAGTTCTACTAAGGTTATTGACTGCCCCTATAAACTCACCATTCTTTCCAAGATTAGATCCACAAAAAACACAAATGCAATTGAATTTGCGAGTTGAAGAAACTTCCATTTTTATTTTTTTTTATTTTTGAAAATAAGTTGTGCAAAAATAGAGTGAGTACGGTGATATTTATTATGGTGTGAACAAATAATGCATTTATTGCATGTCTTTTTCTTTTGTCAAAAAAGGTTGAAAATAAGAACATACAAAATTTAAAAATTACCTACTTACACATGAATGTACATGTAGTTGTGATTGTTGCTCACATCTTCCGCTGGTTTTATATCCAGTAACGGATTAAATGCCCTCTATGGGTTGAGGATATGCTTCCCATCCAGTTTTCTTATAAACTGGCAAATAGGGTCTTTTAATGTCAGATTATCAAGACTATAAAGCTTATATTCATTTCAAAAACAATCTCATAAATCAAGAATTGCATGTTGTACCAATCCACATGAATGCGTCTCAAGAGTCAATATAATGTGATCTAAAGACTACTTACTCAGTCCATTCATAATGAATTTAAGTTTATCTTTCTGATTTTTAGAGGCCATTCCTAAAGAACGACACTTTTTATTGCAAGTCCATCTAACACAATTGTGACAAACTTTCATTTTTTTGCCCTTTATTTTTTTGAATATGTGCTTTTACCAAAACCAAACATGTATCTAGTAAGCAAATTTGAAAACTCATGTGAAATCTCACCTGCTCTTACCTTTGCTTCAATTATCCATCATATGTCCTCCGGGATGCCCTTATGCATAAGCATCCTCAATCTTTCAATCCTGATTTTATAAATTTTCAAAATTGCATTTGTAGGAAGAAAAAGTAATCACTTCTTGAGAGTTAAAAAAATATCACCCATTTTGAAAAGAATAAGAAAAGAGAATGAGAAAAGTAGAGAAAATTTGTACTAATATTTTAGTTGTTTGGAAAACTGACAAGTTTGACTTTAATAACCACGGAGTGCCATTATCCGCCACTTAATCGGGAAACGAAAAAAAACAAAAGAAAAAAAAAAACTATCAAAACAAATAAAGTCAGAGAAAATGAGTATATACAACACTAATCATAATAAGGGTTTGAAAGAAAAAGAATTTCCTCTTGTGAAACTTGATTTTTTAGAAATGGTTTAACTCTTTGTCCATTTACTTTGAATATGTTACCATTTTTAGGATTCTCAATGTCAATCGCCCCATAAGGATATACCGTTTTTATAACAAAAGGACCACTCCACCTTGATCTCAATTTTTTAGAAAACAAATGCAATCGAGAATTATAAAGCAAAACCTTTTGACCAACCTCAAATATTTTTCTTAAAATTTTATTATCATGAAAATATTTGATTCTTGCTTTATAAATTTTAGAATTCTCATATGCATCATTTCTCAGTTCTTGAAGTTCATTGATTTGTAATTTGTGCAATTTTGAAGCTTCATCAAGGTTGAAGTTAAACATTTTGATTGCCAAATAAGCTTTATGTTCAAGTTCAACAAGTAAATGAATTTTTTTTTCATAAATTATCTTATAAGAAAACATGCCTAATAATGTTTCGAAAGTAGTTCTATATGCCGAAAGTGTATCGGTAAGTCTAAGAAACCAATCTTTACGGTTTGGGTTAGCTGTTATCTCCAAAATTTATTTTATCTCCCTATTTGTAAGTTTAACTTGTCCATTTGTCTGAGGGTGATAAGGGGTTGCAACTTTATATATGATTCCATATTTCCTCATTAAAGTTCCAAAAACTTTGTTACAAAAATGTTTTCCCCCATCACTGATAATAGATCTAGGAATTCCAAATCGACTTAAAATATTTTCTTTCAAAAAGTTTATCACTATTTTGTGATAACTGTTTCGACAAAGAATTGCCTCGATCTATTTTGAAACATAATCTATGGCAACCACTATGTAAAGAAAATCAAATAATAATTGAAATGGCCCCATAAAATTAATACCCCAACCAAATAATAATTGAAATAGCACTATAAAATCAATACCCCAACAATCAAAGATTTCAATCACTAGGATAGGGTGTAGGGGCATCATATTTCTTTTTAAAAATGACCCTAACTTTTGACAATTTTCACAACTTTTGTAGAAAGTGTAAGTGTATTTCAAAAGAGTTGACCAATAAAATCCACATTACAAGATTTTTGCAGTAGTTTTCTTTACAGAAAAATGACCACCACATGCTTCTAAATGAGAAAATTTGACAATATTACCTATCTTATTGTCAGGCACATATCTTCGAAAAATTTGATTCGGATAATATTTGAATAGGGATGGATCATCCCAATAAAAGTTTTTAACCTCAGTTAAAAACTTTTTTTATCTTGAGAGTTCCAATGCGATGACATTTTTTCTGTCATAAGAAAATTAACAATGTCAGCAAATCAAGGTAAAATAGAAATATTAAATAGTTGTTCATTAGGGAAAGTGTCATTAATAGGTGTGGTTTGAAACGAGTCATCACAAACAAGTTTCGAAAAATGATCAGCCACTACATTCTCTACTCCATTTTTATCTCGAATAATAACATTAAATCCTGGTGTAAGAGAATCGACCTAATCAGTCTTGGTTTAGCATCTTTTTTTGACAAAATATATTTCAAAGCTGCATGATCACTGAAAACAACAACTGATGAGCCAACAAAATAAGATCGAAATTTGTACAATGCAAAAACTACAGCAAGTAATTTTTTTTCAGTTGTTGTATAATTCAATTGAGTAACATTTAAAGTTTTACTTGCATAGTAAATAACATATGATTTCTTATCTTTTCTTTGTCCCAAGATACCTCCAACAACATAATCACTAGCATCACACATTATTTTAAAAGGTAAAGTTTAATCTGGAGGCTGCATGATTGGAGCAGATGTAAGCATGCTGTTAACCTTAACAAAAACATTTTCACAATTTTCAGTCCATTAAAAAATAGTGTCTTTTGTTAGAAGATTACACAAATGTTTAGATATTATACTAAAATTTTGATAAATCTTCTATAAAAACCAGCATGTTCTAAAAATGATCTAACCTCCTTCATAGTCTTTAGTGTTGTTAAATTGGTAATTAACTCAAATTTTAGATTTGTCAACCTCAATACCTTCTGATGAAATAATGTGTCCAAGAACAATACTAGTTATTACTATGAAATGACATTTCTCCCAATTGAGTACAATATTCTTTTCTTCACATCTGATCATAACCTTTTCTAAATTAGATAAGCAATCATCAAATGAATTACCAAAAACTAAAAAATCATCCATGAAGACTTTAAGAAAACGTTCAACCATGTCACTAAATATATTAAGCATGCATCGTTGGAATGTAGCTGGTGTATTACATAATCCAAAAGGCATCATTCGATATGCAAAAGTATTAAAAGGACATGTAAAAGTTATTTTCTCTTAATCTTCAAGTGCAATTGCAATTTGATTATACCTAGAATATCCATCTAAAAAGCAATAAAATTCGTGTCCCGCAACTCTTTCTAAAATTTGATCCATGAAAGGTAATGGAAGTGATATTTTCTAGTAACTGAGTTAAGTTTCCTTTATTCAATGCACATTCACCAACCAGTAGCAGTCCTAGTTGGAATTAATTCATCATTCTCATTCTTGACTACAGTAACTCCAAATTACTTAGGTACAGCTTGAGTAGGACTTACCCATTTGCTATCAGAAATAGGATAAATGATTCTATTATCTAAAAGTTTAATGACTTCATTTCTCACTACTTCTTTCATGTTAGGATTTAGCCTTCGTTGCATTTCTCTAGAAGGTTTAGCATTTTCCTCTAAATAGATGTTATGTGTGTAAATGAAAGGATTAATACCTTTAATATCAGCAATAATCTATCATAAAATATTCTTATGCATTTTCAGAGTTTCGATCAACTTACCTTCTTGAGATGCATCGAGTTTGGAAGAAATTATTATTTGAGTTCAATTTCTAAGTTGCTTGTAATCTTTGAGGAAAGGGTGTTGGAGGTAAATATTTTTCTTTTTTATCATTTTCACACTTACCTTCTTCAAACCTACTTTCAACATCAAGACTATTTCCATTCTTCATTTTTGGAGATGGATTTGAAACTTTCTCCTTGGGATGAATAGTCTTATCAATAACTTTTCTATTCTAAAGAGTTGTGATTGAATTAGCCTCCTTGACTTAATTTTCACCTGAAGAAGAAACATGACACTGAGTGGAAGAATTAGGTTGAGGTTGAGCAATAAATTTACCTTTTTTCTAAGTACGCAAAGAAGCTGTTAGTGTTGAAAGTGTGCTTCTGATCTCATTGATAGCTTGTGAAGTCTGATTATTGATGTTTGTTTGTTCATGCATAAATGCTTGCAAAATCTCCTCAAGGAATTTTGTATGTAGAGCTGGATAAGAATAAAAGTTTGGTGGTTTTTGTGAATGCAGCGGTTGGGTACGGTTATCATCTCGCCAACTGAAATTGGGATGATTTTTGCATTGTGGATTATAATTTAGAATATGGAGAATGAAAATATTTTTTGAATGTGTTCATGAAATTTGCTTGTACTGGAATGTTTGGACATTCATTGGTGGAGTACCCCAAAAGTTCACAATTACTACAAACTTCTTCCTCTTGCACAAATTTGATTTCCTTTACTTTTTTAAGTTCCATGGCTTCAACTTTTCTTGTTAAACTAGCAAGCCTAGCATTTAGATCATCTTCTTGGCTAAGATAATAATTTTTTTATTACTATTAGCAAGATTAGATCTAATAGAACTTTTTGAAAGAATTAACACTATGCCATGATTGAGAGCTTTCTGCCAAATGATCTAGATATTCTAGGGTTTCATCTGGTTCTTTATCAAGAAACTCATCATTACACATTGTTTTAAGAAATTATTTTATTTCAGGAATTAAACCTTCATAAAAGAAACTAATTAAATGCCATTTTTCAAAAACTATGATGCGGGCATGAATTCAACAAATCTTTAAATCTTTCTCAATATTGAAAGAAAGATACATTAAAATTTTGAGAAAAAATTTGAATTTATCTTTTCAAAGGATTAGTTTTATGAGTTGGAAAGAATAATTTATAAAATTCAGTTTGTATTTCTTGCCAAATGCCAATTGACCTAGGTTTTAAAGAATTAAGCCAATTTTTTGCTTTATCTTTTAAAGAAAAAGGAAATAATTTGAACTTAATAATCTCATTTGTGCAAGTTTGATCATCAAAAGCATCACATACTTCATCAAATTCTTGTAAATGCAAGTAAGGGCTTTCAGAGTCTAAACCATGAAAATTAGGAAGTAAATAGATCATACCAGACTTGAATCGAAAGTTATTTGCATTTAGAGGAAAAATGAAACAAGAAGGAGAAGAATTTCGAGGAGGTTACAACTAATAATGCATGGTACGCACATGTTGATTCTCATTTCATCATAGATACTTTCATTTTCAGCCATGGTTGATGTGTGTGGAGATGATTCAAATAAATTTCCAAACAAAGTTTTAAAATTATTTCTAACTAAACGCTGAGAATTATGACTACGATACCATATAACTACATATCCATAAAGAAAATAAATAAACTATATTTACAAAGGAAAAATATTAACAAACCTGAATACTTACCTTACCTTTCCCGGCAACGGCACCAAAAACTTGCTATAACTTTAAGGTTGCAAACCTAAGTGCAGGTTGTATTAAATAATAAATTTCTCATGAGTCCAAGGTCGATCCATAGGAAAGTTGTTTGAAGAATTCAATTTTATATTTCTAAAAAGATGAAGTTTATGTTAATAAAAATATATGAACAATTAATGTATGTTGTAACTAAAGCAAAACCGAAGTAATAAAAATACTGAGGATTAGGGATCCACTCTTGAGTTTTGGATAGAGAAATGGTTATTTATTCTTTTTACCTCTATTAATTGCCACAATTGGAATCCATACATAATGAATGTTCCAATGGAAAGATATTATCAAATAACAAATGCAATAAGGTAATCATGATATTGTTTTACTATTGTAAATTATCTCTTAACTCCAATACTTATTTATGGGATCAACCATATTTATACACACCTTCATCAACAATAAATCAAGGTTTTACATTAGCAGTCGGTGGGTAAAACCATATAATAAGTTAAATGAACCCAAGTATTTGTTGTGCCATTGGAGATACATAAATCAATAATTACCATAAAAAAGTAGGGTTTAGATCAAAAATAAAAATAATAATTCAACATACTTAAATATTTTCTACACTTATAACCATTTCTCTTCCTCCATCAAGAGGTTCACCATTTTTCCTCAGTAAAATGAAATTTAGAAAGACATAATAAAAATAGCAAAGACTAAAAATATAAGAGAAACTAGATAATACATTTCTATTACTACTAGAAAACTTACAATACTAGAAAACATACAAACTAGAAAACTTAGCCTAAAGAAACTCTCTACCCCCCCTCTCTTACAAGCTTAATACATGGCCTATTTATAGTACTTGGAGTAAGCTAGAGGCCAAACAAATAATGGAGGGGTTAATCAAGTGGTATGCTAGTTGCCAAGAGTTGGTAAGTTGTTACATCAAGTTCTCACCTACTGAATTCAATTGTAATGTTAGGTTAGATACAGCCAAATTTTGAAGATGTATAAATAATAAAAATTATAGATCTTTCGGTGCTAATATATGTTCATATATATGTTGTCAAATTTGGCATTTGGATGAAGGAGATATGGTCAAATTACCGAGTCATATCCAAGAATCGTCCTTTAACAGCAGCAGCAAATTGCAGCCTATGTGTTTACTATTTTAACCATCTTATCTTCAACAAACTTATTTATTTACCTCTTTTGTATAACATATCCGAATTTCAACTCAAAATAAATTTGGGCTCAAGCGATATAACCCAAATGGTAAAATAGGTTAATACTGGGTTGAACTTTGATTCGAATTTTGGTGATCCATTTTGTGCAACTATTTGGATGAATTTTTTGCTATAATCAAAACTAAATTGGGCTAAGATTCAAACATAAAAGTTGTACCTCTATCTCTTGGCTTTCAAGGTCCATAGGACTTTTGATCATGAAGTTATGCTCAAATTACAAAAACTGCACAAGTCTAGAAACATGCTTCCGTTTATTCCCTAACACAAAACATTAATAAAACAATAATATTAACAAGAATGAAGTAAGAAAAATATAAAGGATTTGATATGTCAAAATATGCACTTATCAAAAAAGATTTGATCTGGACAATATTTGAATAGGTATGGATCATCCCAATAAAAGTTTTTCACCTCAGTCAAAAACCTTTTTTTGTCTTGAGGGTTCCAATGCGATGGCATCTTTCGTGTCATAAGAAAATTAACAATGTCAGCAAACCAAGGTAAAATAGAAATATTAAATAGTTGTTCATCAGGGAAAGTGTTATTAATAGGTGTGGTTTGAAACGAGTCATCATAAAAAAGTCTCAATAAATGATCAGTCACTACATTCTCTACTCCCTTTTTATCTCGAATAGTAACATTAAATTCCTAGAGTAAGAGAATCCACCTAATCAGTCTTAGTTTAACATCTTTTTTTGACAAAAGATATTTCAAAGCTGCATGATCACTGAAAATAACAACTGGTGAGCCAACAAGATAAGATCGAAATTTGTCAAATGCAAAAACTACAGCAAGTAATTGTTTTTTAGTTGTATAATTCAATTGAGGACCATTTAAAGTTTTACTTGCACATTAAATAACATATGGTTTCTTATCTTTTCTTTGTCCCAAGACAGCTCCAACAACATAATCACTAGCATCACACATTATTTTAAAAGGTAAAGTCTAATCTAGAGGCTGCATGATTGGAGCAGATGTAAGCATGCTTTTAACCTTAACAAAAGCATTTTCGCAGTTATCAGTCAATTCAAAAATAGTGTCTTTTGTTAGAAGATTACACAAAGCTTTAAATATTATACTAAATCTTTGATAGATTTTCTATAAAAACCAGCATGTCCTAAAAATGATCTAACCTCCTTCACAATCTTTGGTTCATTTAGCATATTGTACATAGTATTATGCACACCTTCATCAACAATAAATACTTGGGTTCATTTAGCTTATTGTATGATTTTACCCCACCGACTGCTAATGTGAAACCTTGATTTGTTGTTTGAAAAGGTGTGCATAAATGTGGTTGATCCCATAAATAAATGTTGGCGTTAAGAGATAATTTTCAATAGTAAGACAATATCATGATGACCTTATTGCATGAGTTATTTGATAGTATCTTCCCATTGGAACCTTCATTATGTATGGATTCCAATTATGGCAATTAATAGATGTAAAAAGAATAAATAACCATTTTTCTATCCAAAACTCAAGAGTGGATCCCTAATCCTTAGTACTTTTATTACTTTGATTTTTATTTAGTTACAACATACATTAATTGTTCAATATTTTGATTCATATAAACTCCATCTTTTTAGAAATATAAAATTGAATTCTTCAAACAACTTTCTTGTGGATCGACCTCGGACTCACAAGAAATTTATTATTTAATACAACCTGCACTTGGGTTTGCAACCTTATAGTTGTAGCAAGTTTTTGGTGCCGTTGCCGAGAAGGTGATATCAGCAACCCAACGTCTGCATATCGTCAGCATGATGATAGCAAACCAATAATAGGGATAACGTAAGCAATGACATCATCAAGGACAATTGGATAAAAGTGACATCATCCATTACGTAAGCCCTTACATAACTAGCAATAAGTGATGAAAGCCATGACATCAGCAAAGATAGGTGTCTCGATAAGGGTCAACATCTCTGCCAAAAGTAGGGAATCTCTTTAAATAAAGCTTGTCCTGTAATGAGTGTTCCCTGACCACAAGTCTATAAAAGTAAAAAAGATAAGGCATCTTACTATTATTGATTGTACTAATGTTGAAGACTTATCTCTAGAGAATATGTGTAAAGGAGTAGCTGAGATAATGCCAAGAGTCCTCATCATGAGCGTCGGCCTATTAGAATGGCTTGAAGTCCGGAGTTCATGTCCGTGACTCTTGCCTATAAATAGACCAGTCCCTTGTACATTTGAAGCATGAGCAAAAAACTATAATCTTCATATATTCTACTTGTCTTTCCATAATGATTTTCCCCAAAATCACCACAACCCCAAAACACCCAATCAACCCCTATGTATCAGAGCATAAAAAAGAAGAGAAAAACCAAGAAGATGAAGATGATTTTAGGGACTTTTGGAAGAATTTTGAGAGAAGGAAAAGAGAGTAATCATCTTGAGAAGTTGAAGAGAAGATTAGCATCAACCAAGGAAGTTATTCTTGAAGACAATGAGAGCTTCAACCATTCTTCTCACTTCCCAAGTTGGTGAACAATTTTCATGTTTTTTCTTATGTATTTCCTGAAGTTGTATTCATCCATGACAAACTAGCTTTTATTTATAGAGGATAATGTAACCTTATTTAATCCTACTTTTTGAGTTTCAAATAATATTAGTTCAATTTATTCATCTTGTTGCATCTTAATTATTTGGTCATTAATTGAGATTGTTTGATGTATGAGATTCGATACTTGAGAGATGGAGATTATACATAATCATAAGAATAACACAACCTATGAATCTTAAAGTTGAGAAACTTATGAAACTTTTACAGTATTGAAGAAGAATTCATTGAACTTTTGTAGAGTTTTATTCTTGAATTTTTATAGTGGTATTGACATTTATGTTGGAACTCATAGTCAAATTGGCACTCGTGAGAGGAAATTGATAAGCTTATAAATTCTTAACTTACATGTGTTGAGTTGTATTGCTTCTAAGAGTTCTTATAACACCAACTATTCAACAACTATATTTAAAGTATAATTTGACATGATAGAACATATGTGTACATGTAATATATTTTTTTTGTAACACTTTAAAAAATGATAAATCACTTTTTACACACACAACCCTGCTTAAAATACTTCCTCACATATGTCATGTATATAGCAGGATCAATATTTATATAAAAGCACAACACCTACAACGACCACGATATTTACATACTTGTTTACAGTAAAATTTTAAAAGTGAAATATAGTACCAGTCTCGAAATATAATACAAGAGACTCAGAATATAACAAGTCAACAAAATAGTTCAACATGTCGTCATCCATGTACACACTCGCTCAGACACCTGTAGGAGCTCCAATAGCTGCCCAACTAGCAAAAGATGCTTCAAGCATCGCCATGCTCACCTACAATGCATAAACTCTATCAGCTAATGCTCAGCAAGTAAAGATTATGCATGTCAAAGAATAATCTACAATATCAAGTCATGCATCTCAAAATGCTATGCCCACAATATAATTCCATGCATCAAAACATTTCTCTCAAAATAATTTCTTTCTTGGGCCCCTGACCAATGGTACTATCCCATGTACCGGAAAAGAGCTCTACACACCGCCATAATCCAATGGCCAATAATGATATAAGCATGAAAATCCATGTACGCAAACCTGCAAATCCATGCATGCAACCATGGAAATTCATGCATGCTTCGGTACACTAGTAGTGGTCAGCAAAATATTTTCCTTTCTCAGAATCATGCCGTGCAATGTAAGATTTATCACAATGCTCATATATGATGCATGCATGTGTCAATGCCCATGTATGTATGCTCAATGGGCATGAATGACAGTCATGCATGCCCTCTGCTATGCACATATGATCTATGATATTATATATATATATATATATATATATATATATTACACATTTACTATGTTTATGCATTATAGTTGCAAATGAATCTTTACTTACATTTCACTTAGTTAGTGGCTTAGTCTAGATTTTTTTAGTATTCCTCTCCAACCTTAGATGTAAAATAGTTTGTAATATTACCCAACATCAAGCACCATTCCCAATTTGGCAAGTTGAAATCACAAAATCTCATACTAAGAAACACCAAGCTATTTAGGTAACAATCAAGCTTTCACAAACTAGAACCCAATATAGTTCCTCAAATACCTTAATTTCTCATCTTAGATACATGTGAACACCATGTAATAGAAGTATTATCACTCTAATAGCATGTACCTAATTGTTAGAACTCAATAGCAACATGTTTAAGTTGAAGCATGTTAAGTTATCAAATTGGACAGATTTTCACCTTCTAATTTCCTTGTTGCCATATTAGGTTTCATAGATATTTTGACATCCTTAGAAATATTTTTTACCACATCCTAAGAATAACATGAAAATATAACCATGCCATAATATTGCCAAAACGCACGGGTCTATATCCCCTAACCCCTTCACATCACACTAGAACATATATTCTTACTTTGGCACTTTTGAGTGTTTCTTCAATATCATTCCCTATTTCAATTTATAACTATGAAAATTTATTACAATACTCTTAAATCATATATTAACATGTATATGATGATACTTATAGGTTTTATTCAACATACCATATACTTTTGAAGCCTAAAATATAAGAAGATAACAAGGTGACAGTTTCTTGCACAAGTGATTTCTATCAAGTATTTGCAGCCAAAAACCCTTCATTTATGCACAAACGCCTATATAATAACATCCTAACACATTTATAAATAATATTAAGATCTTAATGAACCAATAAACCTTAAAAGAAATCTTAAAGTCATGCCAAACCCATAGGTTAAGCTCACCTTGCACAATTTTCTACTTGAACTTGTTTATTTCTTCTCCCATTTGCTTGTTTTGCCTCCTTTTTCTGTTGAAATCACTTAGGACCTATCTAGAGAGATTTTTATATGTCTTTGGAAGCTGAAATGGTATAGAATTAGGTTTAAGTCGTAGCTGTTAGTTTAAGAGTGAAGAATAGGTTGAGGTGCCAGCTTGAAAAGTCTAAGTATGAGGTGATATAAGCTTGAGGTGACATGTAATGATAAAATCTGATTTTCTCCCTTATCTTGCAGCCCTAATCTTGTGTGTCTCACCTATTTTTATTTAGTTGCAACCTATCTTAGTCACCATTCATTCCCATAGGTAATTCCTATATCTGTTCATTTGATCTCCAAACCGATTAACATCCGATTCTTAAATGATTGTCTAATTTGCATTTCTAAAATCATATGCACATATGGACCTTGTAACATGACACTTAAATCATATTATATCATTTCCAATATCCCAAGTATGTTAATTTACAAATATATACTTTTGAAATAACTTTATCAAATTAAATTAAACCGTATAAACTCACTAGTGACACATTTAACACTTCTAAAAATTATAACGTGTAACCTAATAATATTCATCATATTGATACCTAATTTTCTTTTTATCATGATGTAGAATTTGCAGTTTAACCAAGCACATCTTCAAAGATCTTTTGTGTTGCCCTTTAATATAAAGCAAGGTGTTCTGCAATCCAAATGGCATCACTTTATAGCAACATATATCTTTTGGGGCATAAGATGTTTTTGTTCTTCATTATTTGGTTCCATGCATATTTAGTTTTGTTTCAAGTGCTCCCAAATATTGATTAAGTTTGCCTCCAAGTTAGTGTACCCATAAAATGCATTTTCTTTCAAAGATCGGACAAAAATGCTTAACTAGGTAGTGCCCATATCTTCCAGCACTACTGCATGTCTCAATAAAATGAGCTACATGTTGCTTTGGGTTGCCTTTGTCGTCAAATTGTTGAAGCTATGGGAGTTGGTAGGCCATTAGCATCTTCAAATTATCAATTCTCTAAGTCTATAGCTTAGCATAAATCATAGATAATTTGGAGCTTCCATCAAACTTGTCTATGATAGTCCCCATGATGAACTTCTTTACTTTGTCAATTAGAATTAACCCATCAGATGAACCTTGCAGCTTTTTAGTTGAAGACTTATCTCTTTCCCCTGATTGTTGCTTCATAGATGCCTCAACTTCGTCATAAGCGTCAAGTTGTTTTCCCATTATATGACTAACACCATTATTATCCACTTTATTCATTAACTTTCTGATTTGAGTATCTTGATCTTGAACATGCTCGGTGAGTCTGTTAATGGCCTTCCTCAAATTCACAATTTGCTTTTCCACAGTTGTAGCATTTGACACAATAATGGGTATTATGTTTGAAGTAAATGAGTAACATGATGCTGAGCGATGAATAGGTGGTGCATATTTCCATCATCTTCATTTGTGTCAGTATTTTCATAATCAGACCTGTGATCAAATCGGTCAGATGTTCAACCGACGGTCCAACTAATATAATAAAAATTGATTATATTTTTTTATTATATTATATAAAATGCCAATGTAATAAATTAATTATTATGTATAAAATTTTAAAAATAAAAAAATAATCAACTAAAAAACACATTTAACAAAGTTTAAAATCCAAATAATTGCATACCTATAATCAAATATCAAGTTTAAATTTAACACTTCATCACAAAAAATACAACAAAATACAATAAATATATAAGATAAACTTGTTCTTGACTGGTTCTACTGATTTTGACTGGTTCTAACTGGTTCAACCTTACTTCTAATTTTTTGTAGCCTATCGGATAGGACCGACCATTAGTTCCGATAGAATCGATTGAATCGACCATTCCGATCTATTTCTAAAAATACTGATTTGTGTTGGCAAGATATAATAAATCTTTCTCAGCAATTTCGAGCAAATGAGTTATCTCGGAAGATGTTTTCAACTTCTTCGACATATTTCTTATTATGATACCAATGCTTTCAATTGTTTCATTTGAAACACTTGAAGTAGCAACTTTTAATGATACGATCTTGCGAGTAGCTACTTTGATCTTAAAAACTTTTGGTGAAGGAAAGAGATGCAAGTTGGATATTATCCCACTAGGTGTGCCAGTAAAAATTAGCAAAACAAGGAAAATAGTACAAATAAGATTTTATTAAATTTGATGATAAATTATAGATACAATCTCTATTTTAATCATTTGATTCTCTGCTTCAAGGACACAATCTTTAAATTTGAAAATTTAAATGTGGAATTTAATATTTTGATCTCCTTTAAAATAGATTTGTTCTTTAATAACGTCATTCGAGGGTTTAACACAATAATTTTAAATTAAACATTGATATTCGCCATTTAGCATTGTAGATCTTCTTGAACTGAATAAATTTGTGTTAAAGAGGATTTTGGAACCTCTTCCAATACCTCTCTTGCGTTATTGTAGATTTGTGTATGACTTCTTGGAAATAACCCCTATTTATACTCATAGAGGAGATATTGCCATGATTGTGTGATCAAGTTGCACAATTTGATTGACCCTCCATGGATTGACATTAATTTCCTTAATCACAAGTATTGTCATTCACTTTCATAATGTGCAAGATATGATTTGAATTATTAAAATATTACAATTTGACATGTAGCATCA
Organism: Paulownia fortunei; assembly: GCA_019321725.1. Classification (NCBI taxonomy): domain Eukaryota; kingdom Viridiplantae; phylum Streptophyta; class Magnoliopsida; order Lamiales; family Paulowniaceae; genus Paulownia; species Paulownia fortunei. Next base: position 3,028,934 of record CM033117.1, on the reverse strand, counting down.
TTTGATTGGCTAATAAAATACATATTACAATATCAATTAATTAATTATATATTTTAGAAAATAAATTTTATTAAATTCTCAAAGTACCGATAGAAAATATAAAATTAATATTTAAGATACTATTTCACACATGTCACCAAAGAATTGCCTATATTAATTCGTCTATAAATGTTCCATTGAGACTTGTGTTACGAACAATGTGTCTTACAATAAATACAATAAATAAGTCATGACCCTCTTTTTCTTATAATTGGGCTTCGCAAAAATATATGTAGATTTTTTGTACTCAAGTAGGTGAACCAAAGCAAAAAAAAAACATCATTTTTCGTGTATTCATTATTGATAATAACTGAAAAATATTACAAAATCTTTTGCTTGATTTTTGAACTTGAAATAGGGAAAGAAGACACTTGAGGACTGCTAACAAAGATACTTTTTAGTAAAATTTAAATTTGAAATACCACTAAAGAGCGAAGTATTGTATTAAGCGAGTAAAGTATTTCTACGTTACTTTTAAAAAATAAAATATTAAATTAGTAAAATTTGAGCAGTGAATTACCATTTATCCATAAATTAGTAAGATTTTATTCATATATGCAGGAAATCATAAATTTCACAAGGATTGTCAAAAGTATAGATATTTCTCCGGAGGATTACAAGTAGAATTTAAAATAATCATAGTGTGATTTTCCCAAAACACCTATCTCTATGCAAAACAAACTTAGTGGGAAACATGATTCAAGGGCTAAGCATGCACTGAGTTGATTTGGTTGAGTCATAATTGCATCATCCTTTAGCGAATCATAATTGCATAATCGTTGATTAATCCACTGTTTAAGCGATGATTATTTTAACTTGAACTTTCATCCGCCTTCACTGATAAGAAAAGTAGAGGCTCACATTAAAAGGGGCCATTTTCAGATTCTACACTATTACATGAAGCCCCTCAATTTTGATTTATTCACAACCATGCCACTGAGAAGGGCCTGGAGAAATATTGGGGTTTTTAACGGTTTACAATAAAAATAATAATAATAATAAATGCTAAAAATTAAAGTTTTATTCAACTAAAGGTGAAGCAAAGTGCAAAAGAAAAATACTTTAATAAGTCGACATTGTGTAATTGGAAATCCTTGAGACTTTTCAGAAAGTGAAGGTAAATATTTCTCTTCTTGATGCAATCAATCGAGGCCTCGATATGCTAAGTTTTTCAAAGAGCTATGCACTAACAAATAGAAGTTGAGGGGGATAAAAAAATAAGTGGGGGGAGAATATTTTGCAGTTCTTCATAGAAAACTCCCTCCTAAGTGTAAGGATCCAGATACTTTTACCATCTCTTGTACTATTGGTAAGATCAAATTTGAAAATGCATGTTAGATTTGAGAGCATCAATTAATGTTATGTCATATTTTATTTATGCTTCTCTAAATGTTGGACCTTTAAAAGATATCGGTGTTATCATACAATTGGTTGATAGATCTAATGTATATCCAATAGGGGTTGTGGAAGATGTTCTTGTGCAGGTGAATGAAATAGTTTTTTTGTATTGATTTTTATTTTCTTGAGATGGACGATGACACATGCCCTAATCCTACATACATTATTTTGGAAAGACCATTCTTGAAAACTACCCGAGCTAAGATTGATGTTCATAATGACACTCTTACTATGGAGTTTGATGCGATGTTATGAAATATAATATTTTTAAAGCTATGAGATATCCTACTAACATGAATATTGTTTCTATAGTTAACATTATTGATCCCAAGTCACAACAAATGTTTGAGTTCACTGATAAGGATGGAGTGGAGGTTACTTTAGAAAAATATCTCCTCATTGAGGATTTAAAATAAAAGAAGTTAGATGTGCAAAATGATGTAACAGGGCTGGATTTGTTGCCAAAAAAATCAAGATAAGATGTCACTTATATTGAATTACTAATATCTAATGAGAGGCTTCTATTTTCTATGGTACAGACACCTACAATGGAGCTTAAGCCAATCTTGAACCATCTTAAATATGTCCACTTGGGTGATAAAGAAATACCACTAGTCAGCATTACTAAAGACATCACTCAAGTACAAGTGAATAAACTTATGTGGGTACTTCAAAATTGTAAGTTGGTGATTGGATGGGTGATGGCTTTGGCAGCATATGTTGATGAGTGATGAAAGAGGCAATGTTAGGCTAAGGACAATAAACCAAGCACATGATGGGAGGCAACCCAATGAATGAAAAAGAAGACTATGAGAGCCAATAATCACATATTTGCTTTATATAACTCTCATTCTCTTTTCTTTTTATCCATCTTTTTTTTTTACTTTTTTCTATTTTATTTTGTCCTAATCAAAAATGTGTGCTGACAATATGGTAGGTAGTATTTTTTTAAATTTTATCATGCAAGAGCACGTGGTAATCACTTTTTGACAAAAAAAATCGTTGCAAAGATCCTCTAGTATAGATTTTATTAACCCATTCTTTTCAAAAATACTTGCACTTTCTGTAAAAGTTATGAAAATTATAAAAAATTAGGGTCATTTCTGATTAAGTGGTGGATAACGGTATTCCATGGCTATTGAAGTAAGTTAAATACACGTGCTACAACTTTAAGGTTGCAAACCCAAATGCAGGTTGTAGTAAGTAATAAATTTCTCGTGAGTCCGAGGTCGATCCACAGGGAAGTTGTTTGAAGAATTCAAGTTTATATTTATAAAAAGATGGAGTTTATGTGAATCAAAAATATATGAACAATTAATGTATGATGTAACTAAAGAAAAAAACCGAAGTAATAAAAGTACTGAGGATTAGGGATCCACTCTTGAGTTTTGGATAGATAAATGGTTATTTATTCTTTTTACCTCTATTAATTGCCACAATTGGAATCCATACATAATGAAGGTTCCAATGGGAAGATATTATCAAGTAACTCATGCAATAAGGTAATCATGATATTGTCTTACTATTGCAAATTATCTCTTAACGCCAACACTTATTTATGGGATCAAGCATTTATGTACTCCTTCGTCAACAACAAATCAAGGTTTCACATTAGCAGTCGGTGGGGTAAAACCGTACAATAAGCTAAATGAACCCAAGTATTTGTTGTGCCATTGGAGATACATAAATCAAGAATCACCACAAAAATAAGTAGGGTTTAGATCAAAAATAATAATAATAATACAACATACTTAAACAATTTCTACCCTTATAACCATTTCTCTTTCTCCATCAAGAGATTCACCCTTTTTCCTCAGCAAAATGAAATTTAGAAAGACATAATAAAAGTAACAAAGACTAAAAATATAAGAGAAACTAGAGAATGCATTTCTATTACTACTAGAAAATATACAAACTAGATAACTTAGCCTAAAGAAACCCTTTTCCCCCCTCCTCTTACAAGCTGAATACATGGCCTATTTATAGTACTTGGAGTAAGCTAGAGGCCAAACAAATAATGGAGGGGTTAATCAAGTGGTATGCTAGTTGCCAAGAGTTGGTAAGTTGTTACACAAATTTCTCATCCACTGCATTGAATTACATTTTTCGGTTAGATACAGCCAGATTTTGAAGATACGTAAAGAATAAAGATTGTAGATCTTTCAACGATGATATATTTTCATATATCTTGTGTCAAATTTGGCGATCGGATGAAGGAGATATGGTCAAATTACGGAGTCATGTCCAAGAGCCGCCCTGTAACATCAGCAGCAATTTACAGCCTATGGTTTTACCATTTCAACACATTTTCACACCATCTTGTCTTCAGAAAACTTGTTTATTTACCTCTTGGGTATAACATATCCGAATTTCAGACCAAAATAAATTTGGGCTCAAGATATATAACCGAATTGGTAAAATTAGTCAATACTGGGCTGAAATCTGATCCGAATTTTGGTGATCCATTTTGTGTAATTACTTGGACGAATTTTATGCTATCATCAAGACTGAATTGGGCTGAACCTCCAACATAAACATTGTACCTCTATCTCTTGGCTTTCAAATGAAACAAGCTTCAGGTCCATAGAGCTTTTGATCATGAAGTTATGCTCAAATTACAAAAACTGCACAAGTCTGAAAACATGCTTCCATTTATTCCCTAACACAAAACATTAATAAAACAAGAATATTAACAAGAATAAAGCAAGAAAAGCATAAAGGATTTGATATAAAAATATGTCAAAATATGCACTTATCAACACGAGCTAAAATTATCACATATTCAGGACATAATTTCTAACATGTTAAACAGTGAGGATGCATTCATCACTTTACCTGGTGGTTTTGGTATACTGGAGGAATTATTCCAGGTTGTCTGTTGGGCATTACTCAATATTCACGAGAAACTTATAGGTATTTTTAATGTTAATGGTTCTTTTATGGTTTGCTATCTTTTGTAGATCATGCTGTAGAAAAATATTTTATTTCACCACCTGTGAAACAAATTCTAATTTATGCTCCAATACCTGACCAACTAATTGATCAACTTCTAGCATATGTGCCAGAACCTGATTCAGCCTTGGCTTGTGTGGATTGGTCCAACAAGGACAATGGACGAAAATACAAAATGAATTTGACTCTCAGCCCGTGAAATTTATCCTTAATGGTTTCAACTAATAGTGTATATATTATGTTATTTCGGTTTTATTTTCCAATAAGTCACATTTTAGGTAATATCTTCTAAACTCTACTTTCCTATCTATTTTCGACATTGGGGACAATGTCTCAATTAGGTTGGTGGAGGGGATAGTTAATATCATGTCTTGTGTGTTCAATGTGTGTTTTCTATTTATTTTTTTTAAATTCAAGTGTATTTTCTTTTGGATCCGTTGAAACCATGAAAAAAAGTGGTAGAGTAAAGGGTAACTTTAACACTCTTGCAACGCACCATTTTTTTTTTTTTTTTTTTTGCATAACATGGCAAGTTTGTGAAGTTTTAAACAAAAAATTGTGAATTGTCAATTTTTTTAGTCGTAGATGTTCTTCCAATTTCAATGATTAAAATTAAGCATAGATAATACGGTTTGATTGATGACGGGTGTTGTTTTGGACTTTGATGTTGTTCTTTGGTTAATATATTTTTGTGATAATTATACTCAAATCTTTTTTCACTAATAGTTATGTTATTCGGTGTGGAGACAAGCATATCAAAATATGTAGTTCTTACACCTCACTTTAATCATAACTTGAATTACATTGATAAGGTGAGCTTATAAAAGAAATTTGAGTTGGAATAGGAGTTTCTCATCAAAACAAAAAATAAAACAAAACCAAATATCGTAAAGTGTTAAAAATATTACGAGTTGTAACTAAAAATGGTATGTTGAAAAATCAATAAGAATGATGAAAAGAGGTCTAATTCAATGACAATAGGCCCCTGTGTTGAAATTCGTGGAGTATGAGAATTATTCATTGATAAACTCTATCTCAAATCCCATGAAGTTTTTAGAAACTTTGTTACATTCTATCCTTTTATTTATTAGCCATATCACTATCTTTTAGCCTAATTATAACCTTTGTTGAAGACTTTTTTATTTCATGCAGTGCCTTCGATGTAGTGGAAATTTATATTACTCTTCCATTAGAGATTGGATGATAATTTTTGTGAGGTTCTATAGGAATTCACCTATTTGAAACATGCATGGTTTCTTCATTGTTGACATTAACTATTCACACATAAATTTGAGTATGTTTATTGTGAAAATGTATTGACTTTTGAATGACTAAAGATTAAATTCAATAATTGTTTGATTTTATTTTCATATTACTTTGTTGCTTCTTGAGAATAATGGTTGGAAGTTAGTTATCGTAGGTATTTGTGGATATAACTGCTGAAAACCCTCACCGAGACTATAACTCATCGTTCATAGGCCACCTAGGGGTTTTAAAGGCTTGTTGTTTATGCTAAATACGATCATGATTTTCATACAGAAGTGGATTACTTTAGGTTTGTTTTAGGCTTGCTCGAGAACGAGTATGGGTTAAGTGTGGGGTTTGATAAGTGTATCTGATATATTTTGTATCAAATTCTTTATACTTGTTTTATTCTTATTAATATTATAATTTTATTAATCAATCAATAAAAAGAGATAAAAAAAGAACCAAAATAAAATAAATAAAAAAATACATTTTATGAGCAAGTTAAGAGATAATATTTTATTGTATTAAAAAAGCATCACAATTAGAAAAAAAAAGGCCATTTTTCTAAGTTCATCATGTGTCGATCAAAATATATATAAAAAAATCACTTGAACTTTGTAAGTGATTGTTGGACTTAACATTAAATTCAAAATAAGCATGTTTCCAAACTTGTGCAATTTTTGTATTATTGGCATAATCTCTGTTCAAAAGTCCTATGGACTTGAATATTATTTTATTTGAAATCTATGAGATATAACTACAACTTTGTTGTTGGAAGCTTAACCCAAGTCAGCCTTAATTATAGCAAAAAATTCATCAAAGTGTGTATATTGAAAATGGTCTATCTATGCTGACATATTTGCTTAAATCAAGCATAACTTTCTTCCTAGTGGTTGGAATTAGGTGATTCAAGTTAAAAAATGAAGCTAACAGAAAAATACATAGCTTTCATCTTGATAAGTTTTCCAAAATCAGCTAATTTCATGAAAAAAAATGTGTAACAAATCCGGATCTAAAAAGGATATGTGAATTTAGAGCATATTTGAAGTAAATTTGGAGTGCATTTGGAGTGAAATTGCAGATGCTAATTTAGATACTCTTCCACTATAAATAGGGGCTTTTTTATGGTATTTAAGACATACAAGACACAAAAAACCTTAGAGAAGAAAAGAAAATTTTATTGTTATCTTTTTTTAAGTTTAGTTTTCTAATAATAATGTAAGTTTTCTAGTAGTAATAGAAATGTATTCTCTAGTTTTTCTTCTATTTTTAGCCTTTTCTACTTTCATTATGTCTTTCTAAATTTTATTTAGTTGAGAAAAAAAGGTGAACCTCTAGATGGAGGAAGAGGAATGGTTATAAAATTGCATAATATTCAAGTGTGTTATATTATTATTTTAATTTGTGATTGAAACCCTCTTTATTTTGTAGTGATTCTTGATTTATGTATCACCAATGGTACAAAAAATACTTGAGTTCATTTATCTTATTGAATAGTTCTACTTCACCGACTGCTAATGTGAAACCTTGATTTGTTGTAGATAAAGGTGTGCATAAATACTTAAGCTCATAAATAAGTGTTGATATTAAAACTCTCATTGTTTTATAGTGATTTTTGGTTTATGTAACACCAATGACACAACAAATATTTGGGTTCATTTAGCTTATTGTACAGCTATACTCCATCGACTATGAACATAAAATTTTGATTTATTATAGATAAAGATGTGCATAAATATTTAATCTCATAAATAAGTATTAATGTTAAGAGATAATTTATAAACAGTAAGACAATATCATGATTATCTTAATGCATGAGTTATTTGATAACATCTTCCCATTTGAACCTTCATTATGTATGGATTCCAATAATGACATTTAAAAGAGGTAAAAATATTAAATAACTGTTCATCTATCCAAACTTCAAGAGCAAATCTTTAATTCTCAGTATTTTTATTACATTAATTTCTTAGTTATAACATAAATTTTTCTTTATAATTTAAACCACATTCAACCCATTTTTGAAGAAATATAAACTCGAAAACTTCAAACAACTTCTCTCTAGATCGATCTCGAATTTCTAAAAATTTTATTAATTGGCATAACCTACACTTGGGTTTGCAACATTAAAGTTGTAGTAATTTTCAAGGTACCCTACTACAACTTTAATCTCTGTTTATGTATGGCTATACTTGAGATATTGACTTACCCAATTTGATAGTTAAATATAAATTTATTTATCAATTTTGGCACCCAATTTGCATGGCTAAACTTGATGAAGGAACAAGTAGAAGTTCTACTTCTTCAGTTCCACTTTCTGAACAAGAAAGGTTTAGTATTTCAGGAGTTCATAAAACTCCACAACAAGTCAGTCAAATTGAGTATAAGGTTGAGTTTCCTGACTCAATGCCTAATATTGAAAGGCCATTTTCTTCCACTTTCTCATATATGAGTTATAATGTTATGGTCATATATGATGAAATTTATGAATTAGATCTTCCTAAAAGGATCAAGAAAATGTCTGGCAATCCAAACAATGAGCCTAAAAGAAAATAGTTTTTAAGTTATTTAAAAATTAAGAAACAAAATTTTTATATTCAAAGATTCGTGGATTGGATTGATGAAATAGATGACATGATGGATTTTTTCAAATGGCCTGAAAAGGTCTATTTTCCTGCTAAAAATAAAGATTTTTCAAATTTTAAATGCTCATCATTTTTAGTAGTTTTGGAAAGTGCTTATCAAAATTATACTAATGTTGCAAGAGAAGAAATATCTTCGATCCATCCCCCTTTTACTTATTTAAAAATTAAAAAGTAAGATAAGTCTACAATTGTTGCTCCCATTAAAATAGAAATTGGACAAGCCGCTTTTGATCAACTTATTCAGCAAAACAATTTTACCAATTTATGTCTTCAATCTATAGGGAATCAAACTTCCCATATTGAAGAAACTATTTCTAAACAAGTTTCAAAACCTTTTGAAAAATGAGAATCTTCTCCTTCAAAGAATTCATTTATGATTATTCCCCCTCCTAAACTGAAGAAAGAAAAATTTCTTTTGAGTTATGAAAATGACTCAGATTTTATGGAAGAGCTAATACTTTAGAAGTTAAAATTTTTTGAAGAAAAAGCTAAAGCTTCTGTTTCTACTATTACTAAAGAAGCTAATACTGCAGCTTCATCTGACTCTGATAAAAGAGATAAAGTTTCCATGGTAAAACCATATTACACGAAATCTACTCCATTTGATCTTCAAATTGAAGAAAATCAAGACTTTGCTCAGTTCAATGGACAAATAATTACTAAACGGAACATTGATGGTAAATCTGAATACCAGATTAAAACTATCATCAAGCATATGCTAATTTATGCATCTGCTGCTAATCTAAAAGACAATAATGGTACAAGCATAGCCAAAGCAATTACTACTAGTTTTGCTGGTTAATTGCAATGATGGTGGGACTTTTATCTCACTAATGCTGCTAAACAAAAAATCTTTGAAGCAGTTATCTTAGATCTTATCTCTAATAGAGAAGAAAAAGATGTAGTTAATACACTTATCTATATTATTATATCTCATTTTATTAGAACAATAAGCTCCAACTAGATTGGACACATGAAAAAACAATTTTGATGAATCATAAGTGTCCAACACTGTCTCATTTTAGATGGTATAAGGACATTTTTATGTCAGAAGTCCTAACTCGCAATGACTGCAATGCAGATTTCTAGAAATAAAAATTTCTTTCTAGACTACCAGTTTTATTTTTTGAACGAGTTAAAAATAGGTTAAAAGCTAAAAGTCATTCATGATCCATTTCTTGGGAATAATTATCTTATGGAGATTTATATTATGAGATAATAGCATAAGGAATGAATCTTTGCAATGACGTCAAGCTAAAGAGACAACTTGATCAACAAAAACTTGAAAATCGCCAAATTATAGGTGATTTTTGTGAGTAAATTAGTTTTCAACCAATTCAATATCCTAAAAGGAATTAACAAAAGAAATAATACAAGAAGAAAGATAGAAAATTCTATCGATCTTCAAATCAGTTTTCTTAAGAGAAAATTTCTAAACCTACTAAAAGGAGTAAGAAAAGGCAGCAACCTAATAAAAAATCAGTCAGCTGGAAGTGTGGCAGAATTGGTCACAAGGCTAACAAGTGCTATGTTAAAAAGAAAATTCAAGCACTTGATATTGATGAAGGTCTAAAAAAGATCTTTGTTAAATATCCTCTTTAATGAAGGAGAAAACCAAGAAAATAACCTCCTTAACTTGTTTAGAAATAATTTCTTCAATACGAGAAGTTTGATTCCCTGTAAATTGAAGACATAAATTGGTAAAATTGTTTTGCTGAATTAGTTGATCAAAAGAGGCTTGTGTCCAATTTCTGTTTTAATAGGAGTAGCAATTGTAGACTTATCTCCCTTTCTTAATTTTTAAAAAAAGTAAAAAGGGAATGGACAGAAAATATTTCCTCTCTTGCAACATTAGTATAATTTTGATAAGTACTTTCCAAAACTACTAAAAAGGATGAGCATTTAAAATTTGAAAAATCTTTATTTCCAGCAGGAAAGTAGACCTTTTCAAGCCATTTGAAAAAATCCATCATGTGACCTGTTTCATCAATCCAATCCACAAATCTTTGAATATAAAGCTTTTATTTCTTAAGTTTTAAATAACTTAAAAACCATTTTCTTTTATACTCATTTTTTGGATTGTCAAACTTTTTCTTAATCCTTTTAGGAATATCTAATTCAGAAAGTTTATCAGATATGACCATAACATTACAACTCATATCTGAGAAAGTGGGAGAAGATGGCCTTTCAGTATTAGGCATTGGGTCATGAAGCTCAACCTTATACTCCGGCAGATTGACCTATTCTGGAGTTTTAAGAACTCCTGAAACAATAATCCTTTTGTGTTCAAAAAGTGGAACAGAAGAAGTAGAACTTCTACTTGTTCCTTCATCAACTTTTAGATGATGTCTTCTTTGAGAAGCAAATTTAATGACAACATCCCCATCATCATATTGAACAATTTTCTCTAACTTCCTATGCTCATCTTTATGAGCTGGAACGACTTGTTTCATAATCTATCTTTCAGGAAGAGAGACTTGATTCCATGAAATAGTTTTTGGAATCATAAGATTGCTTTTAGCAACATCTATTATAAACAAAGTTATTTCTCCTCTTTTGAGGTAACTAAATCAGAATTAACTCTAAAATTGGAGATAGTAGCATTTATTACCTTGTAATAGATTCTGTAAGCAAGGACTACATTCTGTAATCCTTGAATTATGTAAAACCCCTCAGTTTTGACATTAAAGTAAGAATATAAAGAATATTAGAATCGGATAGTGAGACAATAAAATTGGGAAAACAACTAAAATAAATAGGACCATCACAGACTGATGATTCTATGATCCTTATTAAGGAGTCTTCGAAGTTCTTATGTCTTTGGTCTATGACCATTAGTAGGGCAGATGTATTGAGACCAAGTCTGGTAAGTGGCTTTAAGCCGACTTGAATCATTCTCATATGTAAAAAATTGTAGTTCTGCTTATGAGCATAAATAAGTTTTTCAGATAATAATCTGAAGATATCAAATCCTTCTTTTAGAGGGATTGACTCTTCTAGGGTCTTGACTATGTAATTAGATTTAAAGTTGAAACTTCCAATTTTGTAAATCTTCTAATTAGAAGAAGCTGAGAGCTGCCAACTTTGGAGATTTTTCTCAAAATGTTTAGAGATAATTATCTCTTTGTTTCTATTGGAGGATTCAGCAGGAGTCTTTTGGAAATATCTAATAATCTTATCCATTATGGTGAAGTTACTATCAAGGACTTATGTCATACCTTTAGATGGCACTACTGGCCGCAACAGGCTTTACCAACAACAAAGCTGAAGGCTCAAGGCCCGGATAGAGCTTCACCCACAGATGAACAAAATGTTAATTTTTCCAAAAGATTCAAGAGATTTTTTTAGCAGGAAATAAATAAGAATGGGTTCTGATACGAAAATGGTACTAGGCTTTACAGAGCATAAAATTAGCTCAAAACGTTTAGTTTATTCAGAGGTACACAGCTTGAAATTAGGCAAGAAAATACAATGACTTGATTAGGCCAGAATCAGATTAACTTGCTTCTCATATCTTTGTAAAGTTGTAAGATGACCAAGAAGTTGGCTATGAGCCAACCAATAGGCTTCTAGGGTAAGAGATTCTGTTGTTAATAGATTTCTAAAGTATGGATATTACCCTGTATTAATCTAGTCTTTTCTTTTGAATTTTTCAGATAGTTGGAAAATTGATTATTAATAATATACTCTATTTGTGTAAGATGATTCATTAATCATACATGAGAAAGAAATAAAGAAAGGAACTTACATTCAAAATTATTCAGAAACTTTGTTAATCTAGAAGAAATATATTACAAAGGTAGTGAGAGATTAGAGAATATGCGTGTGGAAGTGCACAAGAAAGGTCTATCCCAACAAGGGTGGGACAATCCCTTTATTTAGAAAGGAAACAAAGATGGAACTAAAAATTTATTACATAAATTTGAAAATTGGAGTATTTGAGTTACGTGTGACATTATTGATTACATTAAGTGAAAATTACTCTCCATAGTGAGCCGTAAGGATATCGATTATAGTTGTTTCATCATCATCATATAGGTCCTATGAGTCCATCATGTCAATATCTGAATTAGACTTTTTGTTTCCCTTAGATGAGGATGGTTGAGTTGATTCAGCTTGTTCTCTGAAGACTTTTTTCCATATTTTAGATATAGTTTCTTTATCCATGCATTGAAGGAGTTCCTTTAGAAGAGGATAGTGTGAAGGTGCATTGACATTCATGTGTCTCATTGCTTCTTTAGCAGGTGCAAGTGACAAAACTCCTCTGAGACTATAGATAGATCTAGGAGTAAATAATTCTTCTTTTGGCCACCATTTTTGCATAATTTTTCTGGCCAAGAATGTCGGAGAAAATTTTATTGCATTACTTTCTTTCGTAAGCTTTTGAAGCTCATATTCCCACTTCAGAATCCAAGGAACTTGGTGGTGAATGGCAAACTGTATTAGTGCTAAGAGAGAATCAAGATAATTATTTGTAGACTAGAATTTGTCCATATGGCTTTAACATTTGTGGGAAAAATAGCTAGTATTACCCCTACGAAACAAAAAATGCTTTAAACTAGACAAGAATAGGCTGAAGTAGTTCAACAAGGGCAAATTTTAGCCACATGTGTGTTTTCTTTGAAAATTTTCGTATAAATTGACATTTTCCCAAGCATGTATATAGTCATCATAAGTGTATAGATTGGAAAGTGATTTATAAATAGTCAATTATCTTAGTTAGAAAAATTGTAAACCCCAATTACCTGGTGGAATGATATTCTTGATTAGAATATTAGAAAACCCATATTCTTTGGGTCCTCTGTTCATATGAAATATTTATGTAGAACCTATTTATGAAAGAATAGCCTCAAAATATTCTTGTGTTTTTCTTCCAAATAGAGACGATAATTCTTTAAGAAAATATGATTGCGCCATGTGATTAGGTGGTAAACTTATTAGGCAAGTCTGTATTGGAGCACAACTCTTACGAGCAGTAATAATGTAAGGATATTTTAGATCCTCTTTACTAGACCCGGCCCGTGACCGGCCCGTGGTCAACGGGTCAGAACCCATTGACCACGATTCACGGGTCGGAACTGTGAACCGGCCCGTCAGTTCACGGGCCGGTTACGGTTCATCTAATCCATGAACCGGCGAGTTGGACCTGGCGGTTCCACTGACCGAAATCGCCGGGCCCGACCCGGGGGTTTTTAATTTTATTATTTTTAATCAAAATAGTGTAAAAGTATATTATGTAGGTTTTGAATCTGTGACCTCCAAACTATTAATAGAACACTCTAACCAAATGAGCTAATGAACCATATGTTTATAATTTTGAATAAGTGCATAAATAAGTCTCATGATTTGTTTTTTCATTTTTTCCCCCTCAAATTGCTTGTCTTGTTTATAAAAATCAATATAATTGATGTTGTGTCCTTCTTTAAATATAATTAATTAGTTTCAGCAAATTACAAATCAAGTCCTATATTTAAGCATTCTACATTTCATCTTAATAATAAGTAAAGTTTTGAAAATTATCTAATGATGTTACTTTACAATTATCTTAATAATAAGTAAATTTGTAATTTTTTAAAAATATTTAATAATGTTACTTTACAATATCTACTGTTTATTCCTCAACTTCTCATTTAATATTATTAAATTATTGTAATGTTTAATTGATTTTATATGATAATATTAACTCCAAAAACTAAAATTTAGTAAATTGTGTTTTATCAATACCATAAATGAAAAATTATTTTTTAGAAATTTCATAAATTAATTTAGTTATTTTTGTTTTGGATCATATGCTTAAATTTTAGTTATTTTTTTTCAAATTCAAGTTAATTTTTTTCATTAAGTTTAAAAAGTAACAATATTTTTTGCAAATTTAAGTTAAAAAAAATAAAATATAAGGGTCGGAACCGGAACCAAAACCGGCGGTTAACCAAAACCGTAACCGGAATCAAAACCGGCAGTTCCAAAACCCAGACCGTAACCGGCCTAGATGGTTAAGGTTAAGAGTCGAGATTTTCTTGAACCGTGGAATCGGCGGTTCCTGAACCGTGGTCAGGTCTACTCTTTACTCTTTTTAAGAAAAAAATACTACATTATGATACATTTTTATTTCATAAGCAGTTTCATCATTTTCAAATTCTTTCATCGGATCAAATTATGATAAATTGTCACTTGATTGGCTATTAGGCTTTGATGATGATCAGTCTTCATTAGACTATTTCTTTGTGCTTTTAGCAGTGTTATTCTTCATTGGCACCTAATGAAGAAGAACAGTGCCTCAATTTTGGTAATGGTGATACAAATGTAAGTAATCATAAGAAAATCATCTTAACATGTACTCAAGAGCTAACTAATTTGCATTTATTAGAATCAAATTAATCTTGTTAATAAAGAGAACAAAAAAAATTATAATATGTACTCAAGATCTATGTAAGTTGCATTAATTTTAATTAAATCCTATTGAAACAGAGAGCAATTGGATATATGTTTAATATATGAAAAAATCTATTATTACATAATTTGATTTGATATAAATTGCAACTTGAATTTATTGTATATTGTTAAGAAAATGGTCAAACCATTTATAGTAAAAAATGAAGGATGCCTAATTTAGACAATTGTCAATTAAGGTGTTTAACCTAATTTATTACCTAAATTTCACCAACCCATATTTTTTGAAGCCTATATAAACCTTCCTAGCTCTCATTTGTAGTGTATCCCAAAATTAGAGAATTAGAGAGAGTTTGAGAGAAAAGCTTAAGAGAAAGCTTGTAAAAGAATTTTGTGAAGAAAAATTCTTGTGTGGGTTGTGAGTTGTAAGTGTTGTAACCACTTGTATATTTTCTCCCTTTAGTAAAACGTCTGCAGCAGGTTCGGAGACATAGGCACAATTAGTCGAACTCCATTATCAAATTTGTGTGTGTTATTTTCATTCTCACTAATCTGATTTATCGGGAATTTTCATAATTTTCCAACAACTAGTATCAGAGCTCCAGGAATAATCAAAAATAATTCAGAGAAAGTCAGATTCGAGTGGGAGCGATGGTCACAGATAAATGGAAGGTGAAACTTGAGAAATTTGATGGCGTAGATTTTGGGTTCTGAAAAATACAAATAGATGATTATCTGTATCAAAAAAGCCTGTATCAACCTCTCTTAGGGAAGAAGCCAGAGGCTTGAAGGAAAAAGTTTGTAATCTTCTCGACAAACAAGCCCTTGGAGTTATCCAATTGATGTTATCCCACAATGTTGCTTTCAATATAGTAAAGGAAAAGACCACATCGGGTCTTATATCGGCTCTCTCTAGTATGTATGAGAAGCCATCGGCCTCAAACAAAGTTCACTTGATGAGGTATTTGTTCAATTTGCGGATGACAGAAGGTGCATCGGTAGCTCAACATCTCAATGAACTTAACAAGTCACAACCCAATTGAGTTCAGTTAGAATTGAATTTGATGAAGAAGTACGAGAATTGATACTTTTGTCTTATCTACCAGAAAGCTGGAATACTACTGTCACGATTGTGAGTAGCTTATCGGGAAGTAATAAGTTGAAATTTGATAATATTCATGATCTGGTTCTCAGTGAAGAGATCCGACGGAGAGAATCGGGTGAATCACCAACCCCTTTAATTTTGCATACATAGTCAAGAGGAAGAAATTCAACCAGAGGAAATGCACGTGATAGATCGAACTACTTAGGTAGATCATAGGACAGGAGGTCCAAATCCAAGAATCCCAATAATTCTCATAGCTTGAAAACTATTAAGTGTTGGAACTGCGGGAAGAATACACTGAAGGACCAGGAGGCGAAGGCAGAGGTAAATATTACTTCCACCTCATGAGGAGATGATGTGTTGATATGCTCTTTAGAGAGCAATGAGGAGTCTTGGGTGTTAGATTTTGGAGCATCATTCCATGCTACTTCGCAAAAAGAATTCTTTGAGAGATTTGTCCCCAGAAACCTTGGAAAGGTATATCTTGGTGATGATCAACCGTGTGCTATTGTTGGCAAAGGTATAGTGAAGATTAAGTTGAACAGGTTTGTTTGGGAGCTGAAGGATGTCAGACATATCCCTGACCTGAGAAAGAACTTAATCTCAATAGGACAGTTGGCTAGCGAAGACTACACTATGATCTTCCATGGTGATGATTGGAAGATTTCAAACGGTGCAATGATGATTGCTCGAGGCAAGAAGAGTGGCACTCTTTATATAACAGCAAGGGCATACTGTTCGATTACAGTTCCAGCAGACAATGAAACTCTAAATCGGTGGCACCAGAGGCTAGGCCATATGAGTGAAAAGGGGATGAAAATTATGCACTCGAAGGGAAAACTTTCAGGTCTACAGTCAATTGAGATAGACATGTGCGAAGATTACATACTTGGAAAAAAGAAGAGGGTCAACTTTCAAACAAGTGGCAGAACCCGAAAAAAAGAAAGGCTAGAGCTCGTTCACTCTAATATTTGGGGACCAACAACCGTCTCATCAATTGGTGGAAAATATTACTTTGTGACTTTCATCAATGATCACTCTCGGAAGGTATGGTTTTATTTTCTAAAGTATAAGCCTGAAGTGTTTGAGGCTTTCAGAAGATGGAAAGCTATGGTTGAAAATGAGACATGTCTCAAGATTAAAAAGCTCAGAACCGACAATGGTGGTGAATATGAAAACACCAGATTCAAGAAGTTCTGCTATGAGCACGGGATCAAAATAGAGAGAACTGTGTCGTGTATGCCTCAACACAATGGTGTGCTGAGCATATGAACCGAACATTGACAGAAAGAGCCAGAAGTATTCATATATAGTCAGGTTTACCAAAGCGGTTCTGGGCAGAAGTAGTCAACACAACAGCTTACTTGATCAACTGAGGCCCATCGGCTCCATTAGAGCTGAAAATACTAGAGGAGGTATGGAGCAGAAAAGAGGTAAAACTATCACATCTAAAAAATTTCGATTGTGTAGCATATGTGCATTTTAGTGATCAAGGTAGGAATAAGCTTGATCCCAAATCTAAGAAATGCACCTTCATCAGCTATGGCAAGGATGGGTTTGGCTACCACATTTGGGATGATAAAAATAAGAAGATGATCCATAGCAGAGATGTGATTTTTGACGAAAGGGTGAGGTACAAAGACATGCATAAAAAAGACTACAACGACTTAGTGCAAAGTGAGCCAGTATTTGCAAATATAAATGCTAATGATGTCCTAGATAGTCCCGTGATGGAGCCGATTACAGTAAGTTCTCAACTAAAGGAACCCATTGGACAGAGCAGTACACAACAATCCAACACACCACAGCCTCCTACTCCAGCTCCTATATTAAGAAGGTTTTCTCGACCTCATGTGTCTAATAGAAGATACATGGAGAGGAACCTGAATGCTATGATGAAGCTTATCAGACTGAAGATGCCAGCAAGTGGGAGGTTTCCATGAAAGAAGAAATGAAGTCTCTAATCTCCAACTAGACATGGGAACTAGTTAAACTACCCATGGGAAAGAAAGCACTTCACAATAATTAGGTGTATTGGGTGAAAGAGGAGCATGATGGTTCTAAGAGATACAAAGCTCGACTAGTTGTCAAAGGATTCTAACAGAAGGAAAGAGTTGACTACATCGATATTTTTGCTCCTGTTGTGAAGCTTAATACTATTAGACCAGTGTTGAGTATTGTTGTCATTGAAAATCTTCATCTTAAACAACTGGACGTGAAGACTGAATTCCTTCATGGAGACTTGGATGAGAAGATATATATGCACCAGCTAGAAGGTTTCTTACAAACAGGGAAGGAGAACATGGTGTGCAAACTTAAGAAGAGCTTGCATGGCCTGAAACAAGCCCCAAGGCAGTGGTACAGGAAATTTGACGATTTCATGCACAGAGAAGGTTTCCAGAAGTGCAATGCTGACCACTGTTGCTACTTCAAGAAATATAGCTCCAACTATATCATATTACTGCTATATGTCGATGACATGTTGGTAGTAGATTCAAATATGAATGATATTAGAAGATTGAAGCAGCAATTGTCAAAGGAGTTTGACATGAAGGACTTGGGTCCAGTAAAGAATATTCTTGAAATGCAAATCACAATTGATAGTCAGAGAGGGTTCTTGCAGTTATCTCAGGTAGAGTACCTCAATCGTGTTTTGTTGAGATTCAACATAGGTGACGCCAAGCTAGTCAATACATCATTGGCTAGTCACTTTCGCTTATTCAAGGATCAGTCCCCTCAGACGAAAAAAGAGAGAGAATTCATGGCTAAGGTTCCTTATGCCTCAGCCATTGGAAGTTTGATGTACGCAATGGTATGTACGAGACCAGACATTGGCCATACAGTAGGAGTTGTTAGTAGACTTATGTCAAATCCAGAAAAAGCTCATTGGGAAGCAGTCAAATAGATTTTGAGGTATCTACGAGGTACCGTAGAGAAATGTTTATACTTTGGAAAATGAGAGTTAAAAGTATAAGGCTACATAGATGCAGACTTTGAAAGTGAAATCGATCATCGAAGAAGCACCACCGGTTATATATTCACTATTGGATTTATAGTTGTTAGTTGGATGTCGCAGTTACAAAAGATTGTCACTCTATCTACTACAGAAGCTAAGTATGTAGCAGTCACAGAAGCCAGTAAAGAGATGATATGGCTTCAAGGTTTGTTAACTGAGTTGGGATTCAAGAAAGAGAAGAATATTTTGCACAGTGATAGTTAGAGTGCGATACACTTGGCAAAGAATTCAGCATTTTATTCCAGAACCAAGCATATTGGATATCGTTATCACTTTATCAGATCTTTATTGGAAGATGAAGTGCTAATATTGGAGAAAATTCAAGGAAGTAAGAATCCAGCAGATATGTTGCCAAAGACGGTGACTATCAACAAACTGGAGTTGTGTTCAATTTTTAGTTGGCCTATAAAAGTAACAAGACCAAAAAGATTTGCTGCATAGATCGAGGTGTGAAGATAACTTGAAATCAGTTTTCAAGTGAGAGATTGTCAAGAAAATGGCCAAACCATTTTTGGTCCAAAATGAAGGGTGCCTAATTTAGGCAATTGTCAGTTAAGGTGTCTAACATAATTTCTTGCATAATTTCTTATCTAAATTTTATTAACCCATATTTTTTGAAATCCAAATAAACCCCCCTAACTATCATTTGTAGTGTATCCCAAAATTAGAGAATTATAGAGAGTTTGAGAGAAAAGTTTAAGAGAAAACTTGTGAAAGAGTTTTGTGAAGAAAAAATCTTATGTGAGTTGTGAGTTATAAGTATTGTAAACACTTATATATTTTCTCCTTTTAGTAAAACGATCTGCACCAGGTCCGAAAAGGTAGACATAATTGGTCGAACTCCATTATCAAATTTGTATGTAATATTTTTATTTTCACTAATCTGATTTATCGAAATTTTCATAATTTCTCAACATATATAAACAAACAAAAAATAATAATAATTGATTCCATTCACTATCTAAAATTTTGTTTCAATTCAAACAATATCATTAATTTATTGACAAAGAATTACATTTTTTGGCCTTAATACTTGAATTGAAAAGGGCATTGACAAGGGCCTGCTCAAGCAGTGAAGTACGTGGTCTAATTCAATACACCGCGATAAATACTACTAGCCTTTGACATATGAATAACAAAATTTAATGAGATGGTGCTTATTTTCATACGTGTTACATGGTTGTTCTCAGTTTGTGTCCTAACATGTTTGGTCAAGTCCTATAACAAATGAAATCCTCATTTTGTATTGCAGAGATATACCGCTGAGGGAAACCTCACGTGGTTTTGTTTTCAGGGATAATTCTCATTTCCATCATTTCTATTTAAAATTTAATTTTGTATTGATTTTTATAAGAGAAGTGAAATTTTATTTGGATGAATGAATGAAATGAAATTTTATATAGATTTGAAAATGAGAATATATTTGATTGATTAATTCTGAGTAAAAAATACGAAATTAAATAATAAAAATAAAATTATGTTTGTTTGTGTATTTTATTATATCATTTTTAAAATTTTACATATATAATAATTTGTAAAGTTGATAGTTGTGGAGTCCAATTTGAATATGATATTTTATTTATACGATTTGTAGGTGGTGGGATATATTAAATAGATATAATTTGTAGTAGTGGGATCTACTAGTTTAATTTGAATTGAAATGATGGAAATAGTGATTGATAAATGATAAATTATGATTATTTATAGGGTTGAAAATTAAATTTATAGGTTTGATATAAATTTTTTTTTAAAGAAAGGATCAAATGGTCAATTCCATTAAAAATTGATCAAACAAATATGATTTTAGATTTTAAAGTATTTCGAAAATAAAAACATACAAGGGTAAGGTCTTTCCACTTCCACCCTTGCCACCCCCAACCCACTAATTAAAAAAAAGAAAATCATTATAAATACATCGTAGCCTATTCCCACCTCTACAATTTCTATAAATACCCTCAATTACAAAGCAACACATACACTAACCCAAGCTCAGCTTGATCACAAGTACCATAATTCTCAGTAATTCTATAGACATTTTAGTAACTACATTTACTCACATACATGTATCTGGCAAGTTATACACAACTGGCATCAACCAAAACTTTAACTTTCAAAGTTACAAGGCAAAACCCAGAGCTGATCCCTTCAGCAAAGCCCACCCCCCAGGAATTCAAGCCCCTCTCCGATATCGACGATCAAGATGGCCTTCGTTTCCAAATTCCAGTCATACAATTCTACCAGAAAAATCCCTCCAGCAAAAGACATGGAAGTATTCGAGAAGGAGCTTGAAATGATGATGAAAATGGATGATGATAATCTGGTGGCTGATTGGAAAAGCTCAGTATTCATCAAGTCAGCTCTATGAATGAGGATTATTTTTTTTACTTTTGATATTGTACTTTGTTTGGTAATTTATAGGGAGTGGATGGAATAATAATACATTGAAAAAGGAAAAAGAAATACACATAGAGGGAATATGCTTCTTTTTTCTATGTATTTATGAATCTTGTGTTAATTTCTCAGCTTTTTAAATGTGATTAAGCTATTGAATTATCCTTATGTTTAAGTTTAAGTTTCTCAAATTCAAATTAAATTTCCATCATATCAGTAAAATAGACTTTGTCAAATGAGACAATATATCTAGAGCATTAACATCCACACATTTCTTCAGGATATTTTTTGAAAATGAAAGACAAAAAATCAAAATACTTTACATATGTTTGAAAAAATATGGATAAAAATTAAAAAAAAAAAGTGTTATACATGATAATAATAAAATTAAAAAAATGATCAAACATGGCAATACTGAATAACCCATAATTTTCTTTTTTGTTGTGAATACTAGATCTACTGATGCTAGATATCGTAGACCAAATAAGAATGGACATAAACCTTATATTTGAAATAGAACAATTACAAAGAAAATTCCAATTTTTTTTTGGAGAAAGTAAGGAAAGCCTAAGTCAGGTAAAATGCCCCTTTCTCCACACATCTATAGCCCATGAGTATCCTTCGACTCTAAGTTTTAGTACCAAATCCCAAATAGACATGAAAATATTTTCTAAGATGTATGCTATTAGAAATAAATTTTCATTCTAGGTTTTAGTAATGTTATTTCGAAACGTTATGAATCTTTATGAATTTGATGAATATGAGAGTGTCTCTCTTGCTTGATTCTTAATTATAGAATTGTGTGTAAATTTTTAAAAATAATTTATATTTATACTTATAAAATAGAAGTTTTTATCATGATTACACGGTTTAATTGACACTCTATAATTCGAAATAACATTCACTTTCTTAATCACTAAATATGATTTGGATTATCAAAATATTGACATCCATTTTTCATAATTTATAATATAATTTGAACTGCCAAAATATTGTAATTGGCATGAATTTAATTGGCCAATAAAAAATAAATTACAATATATTGATTAACTATTTACTTCAAAAATTAAATTTGATTATATTCTCAAAATATAAATAGATAATATAAAATGAATATTTAACATATTACTTTACACATATTGTCAAAGAGTTGATCATAAATTTAATTTGTTTACAAATACCTTGAAAACTTATTCACAAATAATGTGTATTATAAAGTAAATAAATCGCAACCCTGTTTTTCTTTTCTTTTTTTCCGTAATTTTTTGTTTTTTTGGTAATTGGACTTCGCTAAAACATATATAGACCTTTTGAACTCAAGCAGAGCAACAAAAAGCTGGACTTCTAGTCCATATACGTCTTTTTGCTTTAGCAAACACATAGATGCTTGAAGTGCGGCCCACTACTTTAAAGCTTCAACATGTAATTTTATTTTTACGCCCACAACAACCTTCATAGAAAGGCTCCTGCTATTGACATTAAAAAATATTCTCAACATTAATGGTAAGCTTGGAATAAGAGTTAAAATGGAATGAATATTGACAAATTTATTCATACTCATATGATTGGTATAACTAGTATGGTAGGAATATTCATTTCAATTCATTTCCACAAATATTTAATTTTATAAATAAGTGTTGGTGTTAAAATCTTTATTGTTTAGTGGTGATTCTTGATTTATATATCATCAATGACATAACAAGTAATTGGGTTCATGTAATTTATTATATGGTTTTACTACACCGACTGCTAACGTGCAACATTGATTTACTGTAGACAAAGTTGTGCATAAATATTTGATTTTATAAACAAGTATTGGTATTAAAAAATAATTTACAAATAGTAAGACAATATCATGATTACCTTAATACATGAGTTATTTGATAACATATTCTCATTGGAACCTTCATTATATATGGATTCTAATAGTAGTATTTAAATGAGATAAAAAAAAATAATTGTTCATCCATCCAAAACTCAAAAGCGAATTTATAATTCTCAATACTTTTATTGATTTCTTAATTATAACATAATTTTTTTTTTATATTCTAAATCACATAAAGCTCATTTTTAAGAAATATAATCTTGAAAATTTTAAAAAAACTTCCCTATGTATCGACTTCGGACTCCCGATAAATTTATTACTTGACACCATCTGCACTTGGTTTTGCAGCATTAAAGTTGTAGCACTTTTTTTTTTTCAATCTGATTGAATAAATGATAAAAATTAAATTGGGCATTTTTCCCTTTTTTTAAGAAAAATTATGTGCTTTTTTTCACAACATAGATGTAATATGTCCTTAAAAATACAAGAGGTAAAATGCCATTTAATTACCCCTTAACTGATAAAGATCGACGACAATACGCCCACAAAGTATTCATGATTTTGTGTAATAGAGTAGGGTGTTTATAGTTTGGTATATCAATCTATGGTACATATCGAAATCGAATTTGATTTCGTATCCGATATGAGTTTTTTTAATATTTTGGTATTTGATTCGGTACCGATATATTGGTTTGTTATACCGTACTGAATTGAATATCGAAATTATTTAAAAAAAAATTTAATAATTAATTATTTAACTAAATCTAATGAGTAATATTTCCATTTAATGATGTTATTTATTTATTTATTTAATTATTCATGTTGTATGTTTTTTTTTTTAATTTGGAAGCAAGCAAATTCATATTTTCTTGTTGAGTAGGAATAAATAAAAAACAAAAAGAAGTTTAGTTGTGTATATTAGTGGTAGATTATATAAAATAGATATTTCATTTTTAACCTTAAATTTAGTCTTACAATTACCGAAATAAGTTTTATTTTTCAGACCAAAATGGTTCAGTTCGGTTAGATGATGATTGGCGAACCAAATTCTTAATTATTATTTTTCTTATTTTTCTTAAAAAAAAGTTGGTTTATCAAAATTTGTAACTAGCCAATCAAAATAATTTTGATATTTATCAAATGGAACAAATCTATTTTGATTCGGTATTCATACGG
Source organism: Paulownia fortunei (assembly GCA_019321725.1). Taxonomy (NCBI): domain Eukaryota; kingdom Viridiplantae; phylum Streptophyta; class Magnoliopsida; order Lamiales; family Paulowniaceae; genus Paulownia; species Paulownia fortunei. The sequence continues at coordinate 3,004,749 of CM033117.1, read as the reverse complement.
ATATTGAAATTTTGATATACCTAAATTCCCATTCTACATGATTTTATGGAATGAAAACCCTAAAGAAGCCCCACATTTATCACCCACCACCCAAGAAGCCCCACATTTATCACCCACTACCCATGAATTTCTCTGTCCCCACTAAATTACCAGAAAATTTTCCTGGCACCCCCACTACAAATTTAATCTCTGTTTAGGCATGGCTATACTTGAGATATTGACTCACCCAATTTGATAGTTAAGTATAAATTATATTTAGTAATATTTTGTACTTCTATAGTCCACAGTTTTGGTAACGATGATACAAATGTAAGTAATCATAAGAAAATCATCATAACATGTACTCAAGAGTTAACTAATTTGCATTTATTAGAATTAAATTAATCTTGTTAATATGAGACATATGAGTATTGGTCGAAAAAAATTCTATAACATGTACTCAAGATATATGTAATTTGCATTACTTTTTATTAAATCCTATTGAAATGGATTGTGATTGAATATATGTATAATATATGAAAAAATCTATTATTACATAATTTGATTTGATATAAATAACATCGTGAATTTATTGTATAAAAAAAAAAAAAAAAACAATTGATTCCATTCACCGTATAAAATTTTGTATCAATTCAAACAAGAACATTAATTTATTGACACCCCATGGTAGCCTATTCCCACCTCTACAATTTCTATAAATACCCTCTCTCACAAACCAACACATACTACACGAGTACCATAATTCTCAATAGTTCTATAGACACTTTAGTCACTATATTTACTCCATATATGGACATACATATATCTAGCAAGTTATACACAAATGGCATCAACCAAAACTTTAACTTTCAAAGTTACAAGGCAAAACCCAGAGCTGATCCCTCCAGCAAAGCCCACACCCCATGAATTCAAACCCCTCTCCGATATCAACGATCAAGAGGGCCTTCGTTTCCAAATTCCAGTCATACATTCTATCGGGAAAATCCCTCCATGGAAGGGAAAGACGCTGTCAAGGTTATCCGTGACGCCATTGCCAAGGCCTTGGTTTTCTACTACCCGTTTGCCGGGCGGCTGAGAGAATACGCCGCCCGGAAGCTGGTAGTGGAGTGTACCGGCGAGGGCGTGATGTTCATTGAGGCGGACGCCGACGTGACGATGCAGTAGTTCGGCGACCCCCTTCAGCCGCCGTTCCCATGCCTGGAGGAGCTGCTTTATGATGTCCCGGGATCCGGTGTAGTGATCAATTGTCCTTTGTTGCTTATTCAGGTATGTACTTAGCTTATATTTTTCTTAATCTTGGTCTGGTTAAATTGAACTACTATATTTCATCACAAAAAAAAATAAAAATAAGTTTGCATGAAAAAAGTTTCTATGTATTGGTATCCATTATGCAAATGATACTAGTATATATGTACTTGAATTGATACATTGTTTTAAATGTGTCTGAAAAATTTTAAATTTAAGATTTTTTCATATTTTAATGTTAAAAAGTAGTAATTTAAACTTAGAAATATCATATCATTATTTTTAATAAAATAATATTTTTTTAAAAAAAAATCATTTCAAGAAATATGACATTATTTATGAACATAAAAAGAAGAAAAGAGCTTTCACTGAGGAAAAATCTAATGTGATATGTAAAAACCATCAAGGTGCAGTGATGAGATCTAAGAATTGAGTCACATAACTGGTTTGAATTTTTTATTATAATTTTTATATTATATCTTATATTACATATTATATATACATATCACGTGTGTATTAATAATTTTAAGTGTATATTTAAAAAAAATATTTTATACATATAGTTTCTATATGTAATATGCTATACATGATACAACATAAAATTATAATAGAAAATTTAAACTGCAACATAAATAGTCAATTTCTTCTCTAAAACGAAGGGGTGACTTGCAGCACATTGAATTGGTAGGAAGTTTTTTCGCTAAAATCCTCCAACAATTCAATCTAAAATTATAGGATAAAACCAAAGACACAGAGAATGCATATCAGGGAGTAATAGTGAACATACCTTTTTGAGTAGTGAAAGTGGACATTTATACTTGTGCTTAAGGATATAGGGTGAGTTAAATTTGAATGTGTGAAATTATCCTTAAGAGTTGTACTACACTCATGGTGTAAGTGTTTCTTGGATTTAGTAGAAGGTGTCTAAAACTTATTTTATGTTTTCGAGTTAGTCTTATTAATTATTTTCAATAATTGGGAGGATAGATTATGCCTTTGCCCTTAGTACATGATTCGGATCCATGATGGTGGGTGTTCTTTTATTTTTATTTATTGATGATAGATGTAATCTAACAATTTTGAATTTGATTACAAAAATTATCTAATGTTTTGCAAATTTCCTTGCTTGAAGTGGTGACATAACTAACATTTAATCTCAGTTATAAACATAAAATTGCATTATATTCTTAATCTATCGTTTATCAAATTACAACAAAAAGGGCCTTTAACAAAATGTTTCTATGCACCGAAGCATTTATTTCTTCTCGCTCAATTGAATAATAATTCTTTGATGTGGTCCATCGTGATCAAAGAGGTCAATAAATTTATTTTAGAAATGGGCCATGATGTTGTCAATCATATTACAATATTTTAGTATAGACCCAGGAGTCGGAAATGGAGCTAGAAAACATAAATTAAGGCAAAATTATTATTTTTTTTAAATAATAAATAAAGAAGTGTTCTGAATTTTTAAGAGGACAAAACTTAAAAATTTAAATTTATAGGTAAAATTTATATTAAATTTAGCATGTTATGGAATTGAGGGGATGATTGCCCCTACACCCCAGACTCCATCAATGAGTACAAATATCATATAAAATTTAATTCATGAGATATGTTTTCTTTACTTCAATATTCTAAGATCGTTATCTATATTGCAAAACTAATTGCTTGTACTTGTTATTCTATGTGGAGGGCAATCTAATCATCTATTCTAATTTAGTATTGCATTTTACCTCATATATTATCAATAAAAATAAAATTTATATATTCATAAAAAATATATATTTAAAAAATATTTTATATATTTATTGTATATATATGTAATGTTTATGCAAAATACAACACTAAATTAAAATAAAAAATTCAAACTGCTGGAAAGCCCAACAGTGATTGAGGAAAAGAGGCATCCTCATTTAATTCTCGTTAGTTTGATTCATACCTTGAGATAAAATTTGAGGTACATATGAGGATATTTTAATGAAATGAGAAAAAATATCATTTCATTACCTTGGCATACCAAAAAATATCGAATTAATTAATTGAATAATTATACATAAACAAATATATAGTAACTAATATTATATTAGATTAAATTTTTCATTTAAAATCTTATATTTTAAAATAAAAATTTACTATTTAACCTATGAATCAGTCACATCATAATTTGTTATTGGAGATGCAAAGTTCACGTCCAGAAAAAAAAAAGATTCTTCTTCATAATGAGGAACTCGATGTAAATATTTTTCTATCCGATAATAAATATTTTGGAATTTCTATAATCGATTGAATTGTTGTTTATTGATTCAAAATTAATTCAATGGCACTTATATATTTAAATCATTATTATGTCTTTTGCAAAAATTAAAATATTTAAGCATTATATTATATAATGAATTCTTCTCATTCATAGTTTACAAAATATGCTTCGAATTTTTCACTGCTAATGCTATTCAACTATAGGTCACCTGCCTAAAATGCGGTGGGTTTATCTTTGCCCTCCGCCTTAATCACACAATGAGCGACCCTGTTGTGCTTGTTCAATTTATGTCCGCCATTGGCGAACTTGCCCGCGGCGCTGAAGCGCCTTCAATTCCACCCGTTTGGCAAAGACACCTCCTCAGTGTGCATGATCCGCCACACGTGTCCTGCACGCACCACGAGTATGATGTTGTGCCCGACACCAAAGGAACCCTTATCCCACTCAACGACATATGCACCGCTCCTTCTTCTTCGGAGCCTCCAAGATCTCCGCCCTCCATAACGGCCTCCCTCCCCATCTTCGTCGCTGCTCAACATTCGAACTCCTGACAACTTGCCTTTTGTTTAGAAAATAACCAATCATTTTTGATTAAAAATGAAGGGTGTCTAACTTAGACAATTATTAATTAAGATGTCTAACCTAATTTCTTGCCTAAATTCCATCAACCTATATTTTTTTTGAAACCTATATAAACCCCCTTAGCTCTTACTTGTAAATCATCCCAAACTTAAAGAATTAGAGAGAGTTTGAGAGAAAAGATTAAAAGAAAGCTTGTGAAAGAATTTTATGAAGAAAAATTCTTGTATGAATTGTGAGTTGTAAGTGTTGCAAACACTTTGTATATTTTCTCTCTTTAGTAAAATGATCTGCAGTAGGTTCACAGACGTATGCATAATTGGCCGAACTCTGTTATCAAATGTGTGTGTTATTTTTGTTATTATTTCGCATTCTCACTCATCTGATTTATTGAGAATTTCCATAATTTCCCAACTGGTATCAAGAGCTCCAGGAATAGTCAGAAATGATCCGGAGAAAGTCAGATTCAAATGGGAGCGATGGCCATAGATGAAGGGAATGTGAAACTCGAGAAATTCGATGGCGCAAATTTTGGGTTCTGGAAAATGCAGATAGAGGATTATGTAACAAAAAAATTTGTATCAATCTCTCTTAGGGAAGAATCCAGAGACTATGAAGGAAGAAGATTGGAATCTTCTTGATAGACAAGCCCTCAGAGTTATCCGATTGACGTTATCCCGTAATGTTACTTTTAACATAACAAAGACAAGACCACGGCAGGTCTTATGGCAGCTCTCTCTAGTATGTAGGAGAAGTCATTAACCTCAAACAAAGTTCACTTGATGAGGCGTTTGTTTAATTTGCGGATAATAGAAGGCGCATCGATAGCTTAACTTCTCAATGAACTTAACACAGTTACAACTCAATTGAGTTCAATTGGAATTAAATTTGATAAAGAAGTACGTTTATCTTCTCTACCAGTAAGCTGGAATGCTACTATTACGGCTGTGAGTAGCTCGTCAAGAAGTAATAAATTAAAATTTGATAATGTTCGTGATCTATTTCTCAGTGAAGAGATCTGATGGAAAAAGTCGGGTGAATCATCAACCTCTTCAGTTTTGCATACATAGTCATGAGGAAAAATTCAACCAGAGAGAATGGATGTGACAGATTGAACTACCGAAGTAGATCAAAGGACAAGAGGTCCAAATCCAAGAATCCCAATAATTCTCATAGCTCGAAAACTATTGAGTATTGGAACTGCGAGAAGACTGGGCACTACAAAAATTAATGCAAGAATGCACCGAAGGACCATGAGGCAAAGATAGATGTAAATGTTACTTCCACCTCAGGAGGAGATGATGCGTTGATATGCACTTTAGAGAGCAAGGATGAGTCTTGGGTGTTAGACTTTGGAGCATCATTCCATGCTATTTCACAGAAAAAATTCTTTGAGAGGTATGTCCTCGAAAATCTTGCAAAGGTATATTTTGGTGATGATCAACCATGTGTTATTGTTAGTAAAGGTGTAGTGAAGATTAAGTTGAACAGGTCTGTTTGGGAGCTGAAGTATGTCGGGCATATCCTTGACATAAGAAAGAATTTAATCTCAGTAGGGTAATTAGCTAGCGAAGGCTATACTACGATCTTCCATAGTGATGATTGGAAGATTTTAAAGGGCGCAATGATGATTGCTCGAGGTAAGAAAAGTGACACTCTTTACATGACAACAGGGGTATGCTGTTCGAGTGCAGTTGCAGCAGATAATAAAACTCCAAATCTGTGGCACCAGAGGCTAGGTCATATGAGTGAAAAGGGGATGAAGATTATACACTCGAAGGAAAACTTTAACGTATACAGTCAGTTGAGATAGCCATGTGCGAAGATTGCATATTTGGAAGGCAGAAAAGGGTCAGCTTTCAAACAAGTGGCAGAACCCCAAAGAAGAAAAGGCTAGAGCTCTTTCACTCTGATGTTTGGGGACTAACAACCATCTTATCTATTGGTGGGAAACACTACTTCGTGACTTTCATTGATGACCACTCTCGGAAGGTATGGTTTACTTTCTAAAATATAAGTGTGAAGTGTTTGGGGTTTTCAGGAGATGAAAATCTACGGTTGAAAATGAGACAAGTTTGAAGATTAAAAAGCTCAGAGTCAATAATGGTGGTAAATATGAAGACACCAAATTCAAGAAGTTCTGAGCACGAGATCAGAATGGATAGAGTCGTGTTGGGTACACCTCAACATAATGGTGTAGCCAAGCGTATGATCCGAACGTTGACAGAAAAAGCTAGAAGCATTTGTATACAGACAGGTCTACCGAAGCAGTTATAGGCAGAAGCAGTTATAGGCATTTGTATACAACAACTTACTTGATCAACTGATGCCCATCGGCTCCATTAGAGTACAAAATACCAAATAAGGTATGGAGCAAAAAAGAGATAAAACTATCACATCTAAAAGTTTTTGGTTGTGTAGCATATGTGCATATTAGTGATCAAGGCAGGAATAAGCTTGATCCTAAATCCAAGAAATGCACCTTCATCGGCTGTGGCGAGGATAAGTTTGGTTACTGCATTTGGGATGATAATCCGTAGCAGATATGTGATTTTCGACGAAAGGGTGATGTACAAGGACATGCATAAAACAGACTCCAATGACTCAATGCAGAGTGAGCCAGTATTTGCATATGTAAATATTGATGATGTCCCAAATAGTTCCGTGATGGAGTCGATTGTAGCAAGTCCTCAACTAGAGTTGGACAGAGTAGTGCATAGCAGTCCAACATACCGCAGCCCCCTACTCTAGCTTATGTATTGGGAAGGTCTTCTTGACCTCATGTGTCTAATAAAAGATACATGAACTATCTGTTGTTGACTGATGGAGGGGAGCCTGAATGCTATGATAAAGCTTGTCAGACTGAAGATGCCAGCAAGTGGGAGCTTGCCATGAAAGAAGAGATGAAGTCTCTAATCTCTAACCAAACATGAAAACTAGTTGAACTACCCGTGGGGAAGAACAGACTTCACAACAAATGGTACCGGGAGAAAGAGGGGCATGATAATTCCAAGAGATACAAATCTCGACTAGTTGTCAAAGGATTCCAATAGAATTAATGAGTTAACTACAACGACATTTTTACTCCTATTATGAAGCTCAATACTATCAGATCAGTGTTGAGTATTGTTGCCATTGAAGATCTTTATCTTGAACAACTGGATGTGAAGACTGCATTCTTTCATGGAGACTTAGATAAGAAGATATACATGCACCAGCCAGAAGGTTTCTCAGAAAGAGGAAAGAAGAACATGGTGTGCAGACTTAAAAATAGTTTGTATGGTCTGAAACAAGCCCAAGACATTGGTATAAAAAGTTTAATGGCTTCATGCACAAGGAAGATTTCCAGAAGTGCAATGCCGACCATTGTTGCTACTTCAAGAGATATAAGTCCAGTTATATCATTTTATTACTTTATGTCGATGATATATCAGTAGCAAGTTCAAAAATGGATGATATCATAAGGTTGAAATAACAATTGTCAAAGGAGTTTGACATGAAGGACTTGGGTCTAGCAAAGAAGATTCTTGGAATGCAAATCACAAGAGATAAGCAGAGAGGGTTGTTACAGTTATCTCAAGCAGAGTACATCAACCGTATTTTACAGAGATTCAACATGGGCAATGCCAAGCCAGTCAGCACACCCTTGTCTAGTCACTTTTGCCTATCCAAGGATCAGTCCCCTCAGATGGAAGAAGAGAGATAATTCATGGATAAGGTTTCTTATACCTCAGCCATTGGAAGCTTGATGTACGCGATGGTCTGTATGAGACCAGACATTGGCCATGCAGTGAGAGTTGTTAGTAGGTTTATGTCAAATCCAGAGAAAGCTCATTGAGAAGCAGTCAAGTGGGTTTTGAGGTATCTACGAGGCACTGTAGAAAAATATTTATATTTTGAAAAAGGAGAGTTAAAAGTATAAGGCTACATGGATGTAGACTTTGGAGGTGAATTCGATCACCGAAGAAGCATCACTAATTATATATTCACTGTTGGAATTATAACTATTAGTTGGATATCACAGTTACAAAAGATTGTCACTCTATCCACTACAGAGGCTGAGTATGTAGCAGTAACTGAAGTTAGTAAAGAGATGATATAGTTTCAAGGTTTATTAACTGAGTTGGGATTCAACCAAGAGAAGAATATTTTGCACAGTGATAATCAGAGTGCGATACACTTGACAAAGAATTCAGCATTTCATTCCAAAACCAAGCATATTGGACTTCATTATCACTTTATCAGATTTTTATTAGAAGATGAGGTATTAATACTGGAGAAAATCCAAAGAAGTAAGAATCACGCGGATATGTTGACAAAGGCGGTGGCTATCAACAAACTTCAGTTGGCTTGCATGAGTAATAAGGCCGAAAAAATCTGCTGCATAGATCGAGGTGTGAAGATAGATTGAAATCAGTTTTCAAGTAGGAGATTGTTTAGAAAATGGCCAACCATTTTTTGGTAAAAAATGAAGGGTGTCTAACTTAGGCAATTATCAATTAAGGTGCCTAACTTAATTTCTTACCTAAATTCCACCAACTCATATTTTTTAAAGCCTATATAAACCCCCTTAACTTTCATTTGTAGAGCATTGAGAGAAAAGCTTAAGAGAAAGCTTGTGAAAGAATTTTGTGAAGAAAAATTCTTGTGTGAGCTGTGAGTTGTAAGTGTTGTAAACACTTTGTATATTTTCTCCCTTTACTAAAATGATCTGCAGTAGGTCCGGAGATGTAGGCATAATTAGCCAAACTCCATTATCAAATGTGTGTATTATTTTCGTTGTTATTTCGCATTCTCTCTCATCTGATTTATTGAAAATTTCTATAATTTTCCAACACCTTTGGCGCTGCCGCACAATTGCTATTTCTCCTGACCCTAACGAAGAGGTTAGAGTCCTATGCATCGTGAATATTCGAATGCGATTCGACCCACCACTCCCCGACGAGTACTATGGCAATGCTTTTGCTTTGCCTACTGCGATCACCACTGTTGAAAATTTATCTAAAAATCCATTACATTATGCGCTCGAGCTCGTGAGGAAGACAATAGCAGTCGTAATAGAGGAGTACATGAAATCGGTGGCAGATCTGATGGTAATTAGAGGCCAACCCCATTTCACAATGATGCAAACTTATGTGGTATCTGATGTGATGCATGAAGGCTTCGCAGAAGTGGACTTTGGGTAGGCCAAGGCGGCGTATGGTGGGCCAGCAAAAGGCGATGTTACTGCTATTCCCGACCTAACAATTTTTTGCATACCAATCAAGAATAACAAGGGTGACAACAGAATTGTGGTTCCCATCATCTTACAAGTAAAAGTCATGGAAGTACTCGAAAAGCAACTTGAAATGATGGTGAAAATGGATGATGATAATTTGGTGGCTGATTGGAAAAGCTCAATACTCATCAAGTCAGCACTATGAATGAGGTTTTTTTCTTCAGTGGTTAAAAGTTTGTATGTTTTACTTTTCATGTTGTACTTTGTTTGGTAATTTATAGGAAGTGAATGGGATAGTAATACATGGAAAATGGAAAAAGAAATACACAAAGAGGGCATATGCTTCTTTTTTCTATGTATTTATGAATCTTGTATCAATTTCTCAACTTTTTAAATGTGATTGAGCTATTGAAAATCCTTATATTTAAGTTTAATTTTCTAAAATTCAAATTAAATTTTCTTTATATCAGTAAAATAGACTTTGTTAAAAGAGACAATATATCTTGCATTAACATCAACACATTTCTTCAGACAAAAATCAAGTGGTTTACATATGTTTGACAAAAGATGGATAAAAATTCAAAGAAAGTGCTTTACATGGAAATAACAAAATTGAAAAAATGATCTAACATGACAGTACTGAATAACCAATAATTTTCTTTTTTGTTGTGAATACCAAATCTACTGTTGCTAGATATTGTAGACCAAATAAGAATGGACATTGATTTAGAGGTAAAATTAGTGTACCTGAGTTCGGGTCGAGATGATATCAACTCGGGTACTTGAGTTTGGGAGGACCTGAAAGAGACACACGCTAGGATCGTTGGGGTGGCCCCCAACTAAAACCCTCTGATGCTTAAGTCATTCAGGTCTTGAGGTCAAAAGGAACTGGTAAGCGAATTGAGTGAATGATGTAAAAGTTCCCTTATGAGACCTGTGCATCGGGTATTTATACTGATCGGTTCCCGTAGGCCGTACAAGCTAGGGTCCAGATGTCATGATCAGATTGACTGACACGTCACATCGGTCTGCTTCATCAACGGTTGGGAGCTCGGGTCGACCCGAACTCAATACCGAGTCGGATTGGGTCGAGATGAAAAACATGTGAATCTTTGGGTATTTTTGGTATTTTAATAATATTTTAGGGACATTAATGTTATTTTAATGCTTGGTACATGAGACATAAACCTTATTTTTGAAATATAACAAGTACAAAGAATTTGTTTTTTTTTAGAGAAAGTAATTAAAGCTTGAGTCAAGTAAAATGCCGTTTTCTCCACACATCTATAACCCCATGAAGTATCCTTCGACTCTAAGTTTTACTACCAAATCCCAAATAGAGATGAAAATATTTTCCAAGATGTAAGCTATTAGAAATTACAAGCATGGAACGTAAATCAATACGATTCCTTCCTAAAATCATTGCTCATTTCTCTACATTACGAAGTTAAATTGTTTGAATTTTTTTAACTAATTTGATTATTTAACAGTAATACAAATTTTGTGTCTTCAAAAATGACAAGACAAAAATAATACTACAAATAAATTCTATTATATTTGACGATCAATTATATACCATCTTTGTTTTAATCCTCTGATTATTCGCTTCAAGATGCAATCTTTGAATTTGGATAATTTGAGGTGGAGCTTGAAATTTTGATATCCTTCAAATTTGATTTGTCTTTCATTAATATTCATTCGAGGTTCTAGTACTATTATTTTGAAATGCTGTGAATCTTTCTGAATTTAATGAGTCTGAGTTGAGAGAAATTTGGAACTTCCTCCAGTGTCTCTCTTTCTTGATTCTTGATTATAGAATTGTGTGTAAATTTTTTAAAATGACTCCTATTTATACTTATAAAATAGGAGTTTTTATCTTGATTATTTGATAAAATGGCACTATTTAATTGACACTCCATGATTTGATGAGCATTCACTTCTTTAATCACTAGATATTATTTGGGTTATCAAAATATTAATATTACTTTCATAATTTACAAGATATAACTTGAATTGCCAAAATATTGAATATCACGAATTTGATTGGCCAATAAAAAATAAATTATAATATCAATTGATTAACTATTTAATTTAAAAATTAAATTTGATTATATTCTCAAAATACAAATATAAAATATAAAATTAATATTTAACATATTACTTTACACATATTGCCAAATAATTAACCATAAATCTAATTTGCCTACAAATACTCCTTATTCACAAATAATGTGTGTTAAAGTAAATAAACCGCAACCCTATTTTTTTTTCTTCGTTTTTTGGTAATTAGCCTTTGGTAAAACATATATAGACATTTTGTACTCAAGTAGAGCAACAAAAAGCTGGACTTCTGGTCCATATACATCCTTTTGTTTTAGCAAACACATAGATCTTTGAAGTACGGCCCACAACTTTGAAGCTTCAACATGTGCTTTTATTTTTAAGCCCACAACAATCTTTATAGAAAGGCGCTGCGTTTGACATTTAAAAATATTTTGTACATTAATGATAACGCAGAAAATGAGAAAAAATAAAATGAACATTTTTAAATTTATTTTTATTCATATGATTGGCATAAGTTAGTGGTAGAAATATTCATTTCTATAAGAATCCTCATTATCAAAAGTATAGATTAGCTATTCGTTTTCTTTCCACGTGTTTAATTATTCTCAATCAATCAAAAATAAATTTATATTTATTTTTGATAAAATTATAATTGTAAACATAACAAAAGTATTGGATAAAACTCAAGACTCGATCCGTCAATATTTTTATCAACCTAAACACAAACCCGCTCCAAACTCAAAATCAATCAGGTTGGAGCTACTAGACCTATTTTATCATTTTAAAAATATTAAAAAATATTTTTTTAGAAACAATATCACCAAAACTTTCTACATATGAGAAAATAATATTACTAATAAAAACTTAATTATTTATATTATAATTATTAAAAAATTATAAATTTCAAAGATATATATTACTTTTACATATACTAGCATAAATTACTTAATAATTTTATATTGTTATTATAAGAGTATTAGATCTATAGTTTAGTATATATTTAATATGCATATAGTTTATATATATATATATACATCATATAAATACATACATAATAAATAAAATATATACGTGCAATATTTTAACGGATCGTATTCAGATCCTATGTGAATCTAAAAATTAAAATCTGTGATCTATTTGTGAATTTTTTGTATTTTCATAAAAAAATATATTACTATAAATTTTATGTATATTCTTTAGATATATAAATATATATTGTTTAACACTGACTAAAATAATAACATACTCATTTATGTACAACATATTAAATATAATTTTATTTTAAAAAATTTCTACTAAAGGATAATTTGGTCCTTAAAACTATTTTATTTAATTCATATAATTCATTCTCAATTATCAATCATGAGATTGAAATCAAGGAATAAATGACGATTACATTCATTTCTCATTCCTTATATATACCAAGCATAAGAATTGCTATACTCGTATCATTGCATTCCTAGTTAATTCTATTTCTGCATACCAATCACCTCCAAAGGCTATGTTGGATTAATATGGTTTCAATTCTAGTGTTTGTGTGTGGAAATATATGGAGGATTGTGAATTATGCTTGATCTTAGGTTTGGGGATATGTCTTATCAAATTTATTACTTTTAAATTAATATAATGATTGGATGATGTAATTTTTTTTATTGATAAGATGATTTGAGTATGTATAAAAATAAATATTAATATATATGTATAAAGACTTTCATGTTTTTTATATGAAGAAAGATCAAGAAATTTCAGTTATTCTTAGTCGATCATTCTTAGCTACTAGGAGAGCTCTAATTGATTTGCAGAAAGACCAATTAATTTTGAGCGTTCAAGATGAATAAGTCTCATTTAATGTGGTGAAGGCGATGAAACACCCAAGTGTAGTAGATAGTTGCTTACGAATTGATATTGCTGACAACGGTATTAAAGAAACTTTTCTATCAGGCATGAACACGATGCATAGTTAGGTTTTCCCCTGAAGATGATCATGAAATATTGAAGTATGTGCACCCAGTAAGGAAACAACTGAGAGGGTGCGCATTCAGGGGCGGAGCTAAAAAATAGATACCGGAAGAGCGGGTGAAAATTATTTTTTCTTAAAATAACAAATAAAGAGATATTTTTTTATTATATAGAGGGGGCAAATTTTCAAAATTTTCAAAATTTATGTATAAAATCAATACTAATTTTTTAAAAAATAGAGCTGGGGAAGGGGGCGCCATTGATGGTGATGAGAATTTCCAAGAATCTATGAACATTTTAGCTAACCCAGGGTGCAGTCTCATGGAGAAAGTCAGACCAATATAAAACAATCGATTCTTGGGAGGCAACCCAAGTCATTTATTTTTTCTTGATTTCATAAAAAATTTCTTGCAATCGTTTTCCATTTGTTCTAGCTTAGCAATTTTAGGTTCCATCATCCCCTAGTTTAATTTGTGTTTAATTAAATTTTTCTTTGCTTATTGTTTCTCTCTTATAGGTTGCAATATGGATATTGAAACACTACTCAAATATGAGACACAAGCACCACGGGCACAACGGGAAATCTACTGCATTTTTCTTTTTCTTTCGCATTGATGACAATGTCTTATTCAAGTTTGGGGGAGTTTCTATTTTTTATTTTGTCTATGTTTCATGCTTTTGTTATTCGTATGAGTGTCTTTTTCTATTTTATTTTATTGAGTACAATATTTTTGTTTTGTCGAGTAAGCGAAGACTGAGTTGTATTGTTGTTGAATCATTTGAAGCTAATGCTAAAAATTTGATTGCATTGATGAAAATTCTTGAGAATTACCATATGTGTTTTTGATTGTGTGTTGATCTTATATGTTAATTTTAGCTTGATTTTTATTCTTATTTAACTGAACACATAGCCATTTATTAAGTTTGGAGTACTTAGAGACAGTTTATGAGGAATAGTTATTTTCTGAAATATCCCACCCAACTCTAGAACTTGTTTGACTATTAGTGAGGTGAAATCCTAATGATATACCATTGAGAAAATGATTTGTACTATCTTTGGAATGTTTGAGCCTTTTAAGCCTCTCAATTTATCATGTTTTATTCTTAGTGTTCCAGTTGAGCGTAATTAAGCCTTTTTCATTGGCACTTCACAAAATATCCCTAGCCATCAAAAATTTTGTATCCTATATTTTTAACCTTCACCATACATATTCATTAAAGTACATGATATGAATTTGAACAAATGTGCAAATATTGAGTAGTTGTTGAAAAATATTTTATACAATCTCCCTATAACAAAAAGCCAAAAAATCAAGGAAAAAAAAAGAATGACAAGAAATATGAAGAATAATGCACCCTTGTTATCAATGTGAAAAAAACATAAGTATGGGGTACAAAACAATCCATTTGAGAAAAAGAAGGGAAGGAACAAAAAAGTAGACGAAAGAAATAAGAAGTGTCAAACGATAAATAAAAAGAAGAAAAATAGAGTTGGAGGTATAACGTTGAGAGGTTTGTTGTAGCCACTACGATTCTTGAATATTTGTGTGGGGTGATTTTGAGCTAATTCACTGTCCAAATAACCCACCATAAACTCAAGCCATACATTACAAGTTCTGAAAGTTCTTTTGATCTTTGATGTTGATGAAGTATAGAAATCTAAAGATTAATATGAGGACTTACAATGCCAAGAGATTCGAGGTTGGCCAGACGTTAGCATGCACCAGCAAAATAAAGCCCTATGGTCGTCCCAAGGGTAGATATTCTGATACTTAAGTTAGTCTTTTTTTTTTGTAGAGGGTTATTATCAAAGTGAATATTTGAGATAGCGTCCCTTTCTTACTTGGAGGTCTATTTATATGGGACATTAGACATTGGCATTCTACCTCTTTCTGACAAAAGACTCCCTCTAAGATTGGGCTCTGGAGCTCAGTTATAGTTAGATTAGGAGACATTAACATGTCATTATATTGATTGGTCATCCTTATAGTACATATGTTGTATTCTAGTGATGTGATGTGTCTAATATAAAGTCAAAATTATCCCTCATCAGATGTTATATACACCTATATATTTGGAGATTAGTATGAAAAGCGAGCCTATGGAGTCAGAAAAAATTATTAAATCATAATCAAAGTGGATAATTAGAAACTGCTTGACTTTATAAACCTTCCAGGTGATAAACTTGACTTGATGCAAAGGCAATACACACATACACACAAAAGGTCATGAAATAAGTTGAAATTGGCATGCAAATTTGCATTGTAGACATGAACACATTTTTTAAATTCTCTTTGAGTTATTACCTTGAGTAATCTTTTAAGCTGGATGATGGTTGAATGATAGTTATGGCTTAGTTTTGTGTTAGGTGTTATATTCATGTTTATTATTTTATGTGTTTTTATTTAGGACAAGAAAACATTTTATATGTGGGTATTTGTTGATTTGGTTTTATTCCAACTATTAGAATGTATTTTGCTTAACATTTCATTTGTTTTCAAGAGTTTATATTTTTTTATGTATTTATTTTGCAATTTTGTGTAATGGCAAAAGGAGGAAGAAATGAGAAAAAAATAAAAATTTGGTGAAAATTTTGAAGATTCCGCACCTTAACACTACTGAGGCAATATTTGAATTATGAGTCTCTTTGATCAAAAAATGCTATTGACTTAATTCTTGACCTATTGGAAATTCAAGTAATAACTACAACTTTTATGTTGACTATTCATCCTAATTCAATCGAGATCAAAGAGAAAAAATTGATTAAAATATTAGCAGCCGATTGAAACTTCCAGATGTGGCATATCTTGGTAATTTTGAAATAACATTCTCCACAAATTCTCCACAATGCCAGAATCTTGAGCTGTAACTCTGGTTCATGAAAAATTCCAGCAAGTTTGGCACTGCAGCACCATGCGATGGAGAAAAGTGCAATATTAGATTTTACATTGTGTTTTTTATGGCAAAATATAGGGACACTAAGGGCCTCGTTGGTTTTCGTTTGGATGGGGTTTTTCCAACATTTCACTGTTTCAGAAGTCCAATTCTTGTTTGTTTTGGACTATTTTAAGTGAAAATGGGCCATACACATTTTTTTGTTTTTCCACCTGAAAGAAGTCCACCGTTACTATCCCTATTTTCAATCCTATTTGTCTATTGTAGAGTGATATGTTTGTCTCATTGTATTCACTTCACCCGTACAAGCCACTGACACACAACTCCAAAGTCAAGATTATTAATTAATTTTTATCGCACATTACATCATGGGTAGCAGATCTATCACACATACTGTTTAAACTAATATTTCTTATATATTTAAAATAATAAGTTTGGACCCCATTAATACATATTATCATATTATTTTATAATTTTTTTATGAAAATGTGGGTGTTGAAAATACAAAATCAATTCCTCCAAAAAAATTAAATCTAACAAAAGCTCATTTTTAAACCTATAAATTTTATATCTCAATTTTCATATCCAATCAAATTCTCAATTTTTCACACGAAATCAATACACATAAAAAAAATTCAATAGAAATGCTGAAAATGAGAAATTTCACCAAAACAAAAACCAAGCGAGGCCTTAGAATCCGTAAAGGCCATAATTGGGCTTTGAGAGAAGAAGAGAAAGCAAGAAGAGACCAAGGGCAAAGGCTTGAAGATCAAAATTGAGGCCTCATCTTTCAAGATTTTAGAGTTTTTCGTTTCTTTCCTTTTTACTTATCCTTGTCATGAATTGAAGTTTTCTATGGATTTGCTAGATATGATTGTGGGCTAATTCTTTTTTTCTAAGGTTTTGATGTAACCTCCTTATGATTATTTGAATTTCTCTTTCAATTCAATTGAATGTTTATTTTTCTTATTTGAGTGTTTTATATGGGTTGCTTCCAAATAATTATTGGCCACTAATTGGATGAAATATTAATCATATTGATATGAGAGATGATGTATGTGTCTAGTTCTATGTATACAAATTCATAGATTGCATGTGAGACATGAATATATTTGTATGATTTTTATAGTCTTAATTGAGATTCATAGAGACTAATGATTTATTGATGTTTAATTTACATAGAAATATACTGGATTGACAATTGATAAAATTTTCATTAGATCTTGAGAGAAGTTATTGAATAATTAAGGATTCTCGATTATCTACTAGGAACTAAATTAAGTTTGATGTGATTGAGTATTGAAATTGGATTAATTATGGTATAATTATAAACCCTAAGTTTTACGTTATAGATACTAATCTTTATTTGCTTTTGATTCTTAGCTTAGTGTTAGTTTGCATTAAATTCACGACCATTATCTCAAACCTTTCATTTACTCAAATAAAATTAGAGTTAATCCAAATTTGGTATTTAGTAGTTCATTAATTTTTGTGGAAATAATACTTATTCATCATTATATTATTTGTTTATGATAACGTACACTTGACGTTCGTAAAATCAGCAATAATTCCATAGACCTCAAAGTCCAATTCAACAAAGCCATCTTCATTCAGATTCAGAATGATGCCACCCTTCTCCAAATTCAAATTAGAGATAACAATGAGTCGAATTTAGATAGTGTTTATCTAAACCTGAGTCATGATTCGTTAAGATTTTTAAGGATCTAGACCCAAACCATCCTTAGAACCAGACCAGCCCTAAACCAGACCTGGTAGATAGAATCGTTAGGCATACTAAATCGACATTATAATTTAAAAAAATATTAAAATATTTACTTCTAAAAATAATAATATTAAGACTTCCTAAAAAAATATTTTTCTAAAAAATATAAATATATATAATAAAATTTTTAAAAAATAAAAAAAATAAACTAATCAAGTGGGGTTTGAAAATAAAAAACCCAGCACCCGATTCAAACTCGCTTATACTATTAAAATCCACCCCAAACAGAACATATCTAAGATTGATCCGTATCTAAATTTTGTTCCATTAGCATCCCTAAATATAATGAGTTTCCACCAAGTCAAATTCCAGAGATAGAAATTTTACTTGCTTAGGCGATAGTAGAGAAGAAAAATGAGGACACTATATAGTTCCAAGGAATCAACAAAACAGACCAAATAACAAATATGCACTTTTTTAGGGACGAATCTTGAAGTGAACTATTTGGAGGGGTCAAAGTTTAATAACTAATGAAAAGTTTTGTATGATTTTTTAAACTATTAAAATAAAAAAAATAAAAAAAATAATCATAATATTGAAATTATGCAATGAAAATAATGACACTACATACTAATCAACATAGAACTAAATTTAATCAAACTGTACAAAAATTTACATTGATGTTACAATTAAAACGTACGTATTACATTCTAATGAAAAAAATTAAAATAACAATTGCTCTCAAATTCCAAATTTTTTTTATAAACACAAAAGAACGTGTGGATTAACATATGTTATAATTTTAATTATATAGTTCGGCCTAAGAAACTAGGTGTAGAGCCACAAGAGTAGTACCTAAGGACTAGAAGAAACAAACACAAAAAGAGTGGGGAGATTTTTGACTTTTTATTAAACCAAAAATTAGATGTAAATTTACAAATTAATTTCACTATCTTCAGTTATTGGAGTATATTTTTCTTTTGCGTTGAGGATACACATATCAAGTTTTATATATATTGCTACAACTTTAAGGTTGCAAACTCAAGTGCAGGTTGTACTAAGTAATAAATTTCTCGTGAGTCCGATGTCGATCCACAGGGAAGTTGTTTGAAGAATTCAAGTTTATATTTCTAAAAAGATGGAGTTTATGTGAATCAAAATATATGAACAATTAATGTATGATGTAACTAAAGAAAAACCGAAGTAATAAAAGTAATGAGGATTAAGGATCCACTCTTGAGTTTTGTATAGAGAAATGGTTATTTATTCTTTTTACCTCTATTAATTGCCACAATTGGAATCCATACATAATGAAGGTTCCAATGGGAAGATATTATCAAGTAACTCATGCAATAAGGTAATCATGATATTGTCTTACTATTGCAAATTATCTCTTAACGCCAACACTTATTTATGGGATCAAGCATTTATGTACACCTTCGTCAACAACAAATCAAGGTTTCAAATTAGCAGTCGGTGGGGTAAAACCGTATAATAAGCTAAATGAACCCAAGTATTTATTGTGGCATTGGAGATACATAAATCAAGAATCACCACAAAACAAGTAGGGTTTAGATAAAAAATAAAAATAATAATACAACATACTTAAACAATTTCTACCCTTATAACCATTTCTCTTCCTCCATCAAGAGATAATGAAATTTAGAAAGACATAATAAAAGTAACAAAGACTAAAAATATAAGAGAAACTAGAGAATGCATTTCTATTACTACTAGAAAACTTACAATACTAGAAAATATACAAACTAGATAACTTAGCCTAAAGAAACCCTCTACCCCCCCCCCCTCTTACAAGCTTAATACATGGCCTATTTATAGTACTTGGAGTAAGCTAGAGGTCAAACAAATAATGGAGGGGTTAATCAAGTGGTATGCTAGTTGCCAAGAGTTGGTAAGTTGTTACACAAATTTCTCATCCATTGAATTGAATTATATTTTTTGATTAGATACAGCCAGATTTTAAAGATACGTGAAGAATCAAAATTGTATATCTTTCAGTGTTGATATATTTTCATATATCTTTTGTCAAATTTGGTGGTCCGATGAAGGAGATATGGTCAAATTACCGAGTCATATCCAAGAGCCACCCTATAACATTAGTAGGAAATTACAGCCTATGGTTTTACCATTTTGACATATTTTCACACCATCTTGTCTTCAGAAAACTTGTTTATATACCTCTTGGGTATAACATATCCAAATTTCAGTCCAAAATAAATTTGGGCTCAAGATATATAACCAAATTGGTAAAATAAGTCAATACTGGGTTGAACTCTGATCCGAATTTTGGTGATCCATTTTGTGCAACTATTTGGACAAATTTTCTGCTATCATAAAGACTAAATTGGTCTGAGCCTCCAACATAAAAGTTGTACCTCTATCTCTTGGCTTTCAAATGAAATAAGCTTTAGGTCCATAGAGCTTTTGATCATGAAGTTATGCTCAAATTACAAAAACTGCATAAGTTTGAAAATATGCTTTCATTTATTCTCTAACACAAAATATTAATAAAACAATAATATTAACAAGAATAAAGCAAAAAAAATATAAAGAATTTGATACAAAAATATATCAAAATATGCACTTATCATATATTTCTAGATATTCATGTAAAGCTACAAACATATATATATATATATATATATATATATATATATATATATATATGTGTGTGTGTGTGTGTGTGTGTGTGTGTGTGTGTGTGTATTTGTTGGTGGGGGGAGGGCGTTCAAGGCCTTTTAGGGCCTCATTCCTCTCCATCCTTTCTTGGTTTGAAAAGAACATCCGTAAATATTATTTAAATCGACTTTTATCACTTATTGAATAATAACATAATTTACCCTTATAAATTTCCATTTTATCTATCATGTTTTTGTTTTCTTAGGCTTTTCCCTAAATGCAGGGGTGGGCATTCGGATTTGGATTTTCGGATCCCGATCCGATCCGATCAGGTAAAACCCGATCGGGTTGAGTTTTTTAAAAAAATAATCGGATATCGGTTACCTGATACCCGATTAATAGAAATTAGGTCAGTTTTCAGGTAGAAATATTTCTACCCGAAAAACCGATCAGGTACTCGAAATTTAAAAAAAATTCAAAAATAGGTGGAAAAATAGTTAGGGGCCAGTCGGGCAGGGGGTTCTAGAACTTGGTAGGGTTTCATCTTCATTGGAAATTTCTTTTATCTGCCTCATTTTCTCAGATTCCCTCTCTCTCTCTACTTTTTCTCTTTCTCTCCACTTTTTGTTCTCTTTATTTCTTTTTTTTAACACTTAAATCTTCATCACCCTCACCCTCACCCGTACAAGTCCTTCACCCACTCTCACTCTAAACTCTACTTGGTAAAGGTATGTTTTACTATTTATTTTTCTTTTTATTGTGTTTGTCGTTTTTTTTATTAATCATTGAGTTGAATGTCTTCAACAATCTTGAAGAAAATATGAGTCATTTATTTTTATTTTTGATATCCATGTGATATATATCTAAGCTATTTTTGTATGTTAAAAATTATTAAATCCTTATAACCATTATTGTGGTCTCGACGAGTTTTAATTGTTTGAGAAACATGATAAAGTAGTAGAGGTTTTGAAAATGAACAAAGTATTAATTTTTGGCACTCTGGGAATAATTTTTTTTTAAATAGCTTTCTGTTCATATGTTTTAATACCTAGTTGTAATGAAAATATTGATGAATTCAGTCTTTGATGATACTGTGGCATACTAGGGAAATTAAGTCAAGGTGACATTTTTGACTCTATGCAATTATACTATACCCATAATATAATGATTAACATGATAATAATTGTATATTTGTATTTTGCTTTATGTTATTATTAAGAACAAAATGCAAACTTTGCATTTTTTATTTTATTTTTTACATTATATTTTATTTGAATTATATTTTTGTTTTATTTTTTGTTTCTTTTTTTCTTTCTATTGATTTTGTGATTCTTGAATCTTGCAGATGTCAGGTTCACGAGATATATCCGAGGATTTTTGGGGGGAAGGTAATCTTAGAGAAGAGGTTAGTAATATTGCTAATGGAAAGGACTCTACACATTTTGATTCTTTGGATTTTGATAATATTATATCTCAATCTAAAAAAAGAAGAAAAGTATTTTTATCTAGGTCACAATATTGGAATCATTTTGAAAAATTTATATGTGACGTTGAGAATGTGCAAAAAGGTAGATGTAAATATTGTGGTAGAGAAATAAAGGCTGACCCAAAGGCACATGAGACTAGACCACTTAAAAACCACAATGAATCTTGCAAGAAAAAACCTTATGAAGTTGCAACTAGTCAAACTCGAATTTCATTTCAGCCATCTTGGGTGGGTGATAAGAAAGCATCTCTTGTTTCATAGAGATTTGATCAAACTAAAATAAGAGAGGCATTGAGTTATTGGTTGGTTGTTGATGAGCTTCCTTTTAAAATAGTTGAGAACTTGGGGTTTAGGCATTTTTTGTCGGTTGCATGTCCTATGTTTATGATTCCATCACGAAGAACCTTAACTAGAGACATCTATAATTTATATATAGATGAAAAGAATAAGTTAAAGGCTTTTATACGAAACCATTCTCAAAGAGTTTGTATTACTACTGATACATGGACATCAATTAAAAAAGTTAACTACATGCGTCTCACTATACATTTCATTGATGATAATTGGAATTTGCAAAAATGAATTTTGAACTTTTGCCTAATTTCTGGACATAAGAGTGAGGAAATGGATAAAGGGGTAGAAAAATGTTTACTTGATTGGGGTATTGATAGAATTTTCACTGTTACGATTGATAATGCTTCTTCAAATGATGGTGCAATTGTATACATGGTGAAAAAATTTGATCATTGGGGTACAAATCTTTTAGGTGGGAAGTATGTGCACATGAGGTGCATTGCACATATTATCAATCTCATTGTGCAGGATGGTATGAAGAACAAAGATGAGAATTTGGCTATCTCTCGTATTAGAGGAGCCGTAAGGTATGTTAGAAGCTCTCCAGCTAGGTACAAAAAATTTCTAAAATGTGTTGAGATTGAAAAATTAGAAATAAATAAATTATTAAGTCTTGATGTACCTACTAGGTGGAATTCCACCTACTTGATGTTGGAGTGGGCAACATGCCTTAGAAGAGCTTTTGATTCTTATCACTTTTTAGATCTTGGCTGTGCAAATGAACTTTCAAAGCCACCATAGGATGGGATTCCGACGGATTATCATTGGGAGAGGGCTAAGTTATTGTTGAAATTTTTGGGTCATTTCTATAAGCTTACTTTGCGCATTTCTGGTTCGTTGTATGTCATATCAAACAATGTGTTTCATGAAATAAGTGGAGTAGAAATGCTTCTAAGGCAATGGTTGGAGAGTGATGACTTTGAATTGAGTCAGATGTCTGGAAAGATGAAAGAAAAATTTGACAAGTATTGGGGATCAATTGAAAAAATGAACATGATTTATTATTATGCAGTGATTCTTGATCCACGACGTAAACTTTTATTCCTTGAGTTTTCATTTGACTCATTATATGTTGATGTTGAAAAGAGTATGATGATGAAAAACAAAGTGAATAAGGACATGCAAGAGTTGTTTGATGAATATAAGTTGCAATATGAAACTCTAGGAAGTTCAACCCACTTGTTAAGTTCTTTGTCTTCTTCATCTGTATCTAAGAAAAATGTGGATAACTCTCAAACACCATCTAGAAACTTGATAGTTCAGTTTAATAAGTACAAGTATGGAGGAAAAAGTGAATATGTAAAGTCGGAGTTGGAAAAATATTTAAGTGAGGATTTTGAGGATGGTAATGCAGATTTTGACGTATTAAAATGGTGGAAAGTAAATTCTCATAGGTTTCCTATTCTCTCTAAGATAGCTCGTGACATATTGGCAGTTCCAGTCTCCACAATTGCTTCAGAGCCTGCATTTAGCACTGGTGGGCGTGTTCTTGATGCATTTAGGAGTTCTTTGTCTCAAAAAATAGTGCAAACTCTTATTTGTGCTCAAGATTGGCATCGTTTGAATTCCAAGCCAATAAGTGTGGAGGAGTACTTGAGTGAAGTTGAAAAGGTTGATCAAGGTATTTATCATTTTTACGTTTTAGTTTTTGATTGTTGTTTTTTTATTCAAATGTATTTATACCCATATATTTATTATATTCTATTTTATAACTTATATCTTGATTTTTTTTATTCTTTGGTAGAATTGTCAAAGGGTAGATTCAACAATTGTTGATGTTTGAAGGTGGTACAGCAAGCAATCTACATTGAAGGTGGATGGACAAACGAACATGATTTGGGGATTTTGTTACTTTTTTGTTTTGGGAGACAATTTTGTAATTTTTATAAATTTAATGAATATGTAACTATATTTTGTGGTAGACGAGTTGGTTATAATTTAAATGATGCTATAAATAGATCAAAATTTAATTTAGTTTGTTTTAAATTATTAATTTATGATTATTTTATGTTCAGCGAAATAATATCATAACATTAATGATTCATCTTCCTTGCATCAAAATATCATCATTTGAGTATGTAACTAGTAATAAAACTTCTTTTTTTGTTGCAGTAAAATTTTAATTTCAATTTCATAAAAAAAAAATCGAACCCGAACCGTCAGGTTACCCGAATTTTTCGGGTACCCAAAATGTCGGGTACCCATAAATTTCGGATTAGTGTCGGGTAGCATGTTACGCTACCCGACCCAAAAACCCGAAAACCCAACTTCCCAACCCGATGCCCACCTCTACCTAAATGTTAGGGTATGATCATTAAATTACATATGCAAAATACATATTTTAGGCCATATGATCACCAAATTCAAATTAGAAATGACAATATGTCGGGTTTAGACCGTGTTAATCTAGACCTGATTCGCTAAAAAAATTTAAGGATCCAGACCCTAACCATCTATAGAGCCAGACCCTCCCTAGACCAAACTTGGTGGATAGAATCGTTAGGCCCACTAAATCGGCTTTACAATTTAAAAAATATTAAAATTTTCACTTTTTAAAAATAATAATTTAAGGACTTCCTAAAAAAATTATTTTTCTAAAAACATATCATATAAATATATATAATAATTTTTTTAACAAATAAAAAAATAAACTAATCAGGTGGGGTTTGAAAATAAAAACCCAACACCCGACTCCAACTCGTTGATATTATTAAAACTAACCCCCAAATGCAACGGATCTAAGGTTGATCTGTATTTAAATCAATTACCATCCCTAAATATAATGAGTTTCCACCTAGTCAAATTCCAGAGATATGAATTTTACTTGCTTAGGTGATAGTAGAGAAGAAAAATGAGGACAATAGTATAGTTCCAAGGAATCAACAAAACAGACCAAATAACAAATATGAATTTTTTTAGGGATAAATCTTGAAGTGGACTATTCGGAGGGGCCAAAGTTTAATAGCTAATGAAAAGTTTTGTACGAATTTTAAAATTATTAAAATTAAAAAAATTAAAAATTTATCTTAATATTGAAATTATGCAATGAAAATAATAACATTACATACTAATCAACATAGTACTAAATTTAATCAAAATGTACAAAAATTCACATTGATGTTACAATTAAAGCGCCATAATTATGTTATAAACACAATTGCTATTTTAAAAAAAAATAAAATAACAATTGCTCTCAAATTCCAAATTTTCTTTATAAACACAAAAAGAACGTGTGGATTAACATAAGTTATAATTTTAATTATATAGTTCGGCCTAAGAAACTAAGTGTAGAGCCACAAGAGTAGTACCTAACGACTAAAAGAAACAAACATCAAAAGAGTGGGGAGATTTTTTACTTTTTATTAAACCAAAAATTAGATGTAAATTTACAAATTAATTTCACTATCTTGAGTTATTGGAGTATCTTTCTTTTGCGTTGAGGATACACATATCCAAGTTTTATATATTTTTAAAAATATGAATGTAAAGTTACAAACATATATATAAATATATATATATATATAAATATATATATATATATCTAAATATGTGTGTGTGTGTGTGTATTTGTTGGTAGGGGGTCAAGGCCTTTTAGGGCCCTCATTCCTCTTCATCCTTTCTTGGTTTTAAAAAAACATCCATAAATAATATTTAAATCGACTCACTTATTGAATAATAACATAATTTACCCTTATAAATTTCTATTTTATCTATCATGTTTTTTTTCTTGGGCTTTTCCCTAAATGTTAGGGTATGATCACTAAATTTACATATGCAAAATAAATATTATAGGCCACATGATCACCAAATTCAAATTAGAGATGACAATGTGTCAAGTTTAGACTGTGTTAATCTAGACCTGAGTCCTGACCCGCTAAATTTTTTTAAGAATCCAGACCCAAACCATCCATAGAGCCAGACCCACCCTAGACCAGACCTGGTGGATAGAATCATTAGGCCCACTAAATCGACTTTATAATTTAAAAAATATTAAAATTTTCACTTTTTAAAAATAATAATATTAAGACTTCCTAAAAAAATTATTTTTCTAAAAACATATCATTTAAATATATATAATAAATTTTTGAAGAAATAAAAAAAACACTAATCAAGTGGGATTTGAAAATAAAAAATCCAGCACCCGACTCAAACTCGTTTATACTATTAAAACCAACACCCAAACAGAATGGATCTAAGGTTGATCCGTATTTAAATCCATTGCCATCCCTAAATATAATGAGTTTCCACCTAGTCAAATTCCAGAGATATGAATTTTGCTTGCTTAGGTGATAGCAGAGAAGAAAAATGAGGACACTGGTATAGTTCCAAGGAATCAACAAATCAGACCAAATAACAAATATGCAGTTTTTTAGGGACAAATCTTGAAGTTGACTATTCGGAGTGGGCCAAAGTTTAATAGCTAATGAAAAGTTTTGTACAATTTTTAAAACTATTAAAATAAAAGAAATAAAAAAATTATCCTAATATTGAAATTATGCAATGAAAATAATGACATTACATACTAATCAACATAGAACTAAATTTAATCAAAATGAACAAAAATTCACAATGATGTTACAATTAAAACGTTTGAATTATTTATTACATTCTATTGAACAAAATTAAAATAAAAATTGCTCTCAAATTCTAAAATTTTTGTATAAACACAAAAAGAACGTGTGGATTAACATATGTTATAATTTTAATTACGTAGTTCGGTCTAAGAAACTAGGTATAGGGCCACAAGAGTAGTACCTAACGACTAGGAGAAACAAACACAAAAAGAGTGGGGAGATTTTTTACTTTTAATTAAACCAAAAATTAGATGTAAATTTACAAATTAATTTCACTATGTTGAGTTATTGGAGTATCGTTCTTTTGCATTGAGGATACACATATCCAAATTTTATATATTTTTATAGATATGCATCTACAACAATAAACATATATATATATATATATATATATATATATATATATATGTTTGTGTGTGTATTTGTTGGGGGGGGGTTTAAAAGAACATAATAACATAACCTACCCTTATAAATTTCTATTTTATCTATCATGAAATTTTTTAGGGCTTTTCCCTAACTGTTAGGGTATGATCATTAAAAATACATATGCAAAATACATATTATAGGCCTCATGATTACCAAATTCAAATTAGAGATGATAATGGATCGAGTTTAAACTGTGTTTATCTGGACCTAAGTCCCGATTTTCTAAAATTTTTAAGGATTCAGATCCAAATCATCCTTAGAGCCAGACTTGCCCTAGACCTGACATGGTGAATAGAATTGTTAGGCCCACTAAATCGATTTTATAATTTTAAAAATATTAAAAATTTTACTTTTGAAAAATAATAATATTAAGACTTCCTAAAAAAATATTTTTCTAAAAACATATCATATAAATATATATAATAAAAATTTAAAAAAAAAACTAATGAGGTGGGGTTTCAAAATAAAAAACCCAACACCCGACTCAAAATCATTTATACTATTAAAATCTATTCCAAACAGAACGGATCTAAGGATGATCCATATTTAAATTTTGCTCCATTACCCTCCCTAAATATAATGAGTTTCTACCTAGTCAAATTCCAGAGATATGAATTTTACTTGCTTAGGTGATAACAGAGAAGAAAAATGAGGATGCTAGTATAGTTCCAAGGAATCAACAAAATGGACCAAATAATAAATATGCATTTTTTTATGGACGATTCTTGAAGTGGACTATTTAGATGTGCCAAAGTTTAATAGCTAGTGAAAAGTTTTGTACGATTTTTAAAACTATTAAAATTAAAGAAATAAACAATTTATCCTAATATTTAAATTATGCAATGAAAATAATGACATTAAATACAAATCAACATAGAACTAAATTTAATAAAAATATACAAAACATTCACACTGATGTTACAATTAAAACATGGAAATTACGTGTTACGTTCTATTGAAAAAAATTAAAATAACAATTGCTCTCAAATTCTAATTTTTCTTAATAAACACAAAAAGAACGTGTGGATTAACATATGTTATAATTTTAATTATGTAGCTAGGCCTAAGAAACTAGGTGTAGAGCCACAAGAGTAGTAACTAAGGACTAGAAGAAACAAACACAAAAAGAGTGGGGAGATTTTTGATTTCTTTTAACCAAAAATTAAATGTTAATGTACAAATTAATTTCACTATCTTGAATTATTGGAGTATCATTCTTTTGTATTGAGAATACACATATCCAAGTTTTATATATTTTTATAGATATGCATGTACAACTACAAACACACACACACATATATAAACTGTGTTTTTCTGGACCTAAGTCCCGACTTTCTAAAATTTTTAAGGATTCAGATCCAAATCATTCTTAGAGCCAGACTTGCCCTAAACCTGACATGGTGAATAGAATCATTAGGCCCACTAAATCGATTTTATAATATTAAAAATTTTACTTTTGAAAAATAATAATATTAAGACTTCCTAAAAAAATATTTTTCTAAAAACATATCATATAAATATATAGAATAAAAATTTAAAAAAAAACTAATGAGGTGGGGTTTCAAAATAAAAAACCCAACACCCGACTCAAAATCATTTATACTATTAAAATCTATTCCAAACAGAACGGATCTAAGGATGATCCATATTTAAATTTTGCTCCATTACCCTCCCCTAAATATAATGAGTTTCTACCTAGTCAAATTCCAGAGATATGAATTTTACTTGCTTAGGTGATAACAGAGAAGAAAAATGAGGATGCTAGTATAGTTCCAAGGAATCAACAAAATGGACCAAATAATAAATATGCATTTTTTTATGGACGATTCTTGAAGTGGACTATTTAGATGGGCCAAAGTTTAATAGCTAGTGAAAAGTTTTGTACGATTTTTAAAACTATTAAAATTAAAGAAATAAACAATTTATCCTAATATTTAAATTATGCAATGAAAATAATGACATTAAATACAAATCAACATAGAACTAAATTTAATAAAAATATACAAAACATTCACACTGATGTTACAATTAAAACATGGAAATTACGTGTTACGTTCTATTGAAAAAAATTAAAATAACAATTGCTCTCAAATTCTAATTTTTCTTAATAAACACAAAAAGAACGTGTGGATTAACATATGTTATAATTTTAATTATGTAGCTAGGCCTAAGAAACTAGGTGTAGAGCCACAAGAGTAGTAACTAAGGACTAGAAGAAACAAACACAAAAAGAGTGGGGAGATTTCTTTTAACCAAAAATTAAATGTTAATGTACAAATTAATTTCACTATCTTGAATTATTGGAGTATCATTCTTTTGCATTGAGAATATACATATCCAAGTTTTATATATTTTTATAAATATGCATGTAAAGCTACAAACACACACACATATAATATATGTGTGTGTGTGTGTTGGGGGGGGGGGGGGCTCTTTCCATCCTTTCTTGATTTTAAAAGTATTCTTCCTAATTTATGTGTCACGGCGGAATAGAAAATCTATATCAATGAAACATCTAACTGGTGGAATAAAGGTTTCCGTAAATAATATCTAAATTGACTTTTATCACTTATTGAATAATAACATAATTTATACTTATAAATTTCTATTTTATCTATCACGCTTTTTTTTTTTGGTGTTTTCCTAAATATTAGGGTATGATCATTAAATATATGTATGCAAAATATATATTATAGGCACATGATCATCAAATTTAAATTAAAGATGACAATGTGTCGAGTTTAGACCGTGTTTATCTAGACCTGAGTCTTGACTCGCTAAATTTTTTAAAGATCCAGACCCAAACCATCCATAATGTCAGACCCTCCCTAGACCAGAGTTGGTGGATAGAATCATTAGACCTACTAAATCGGATTTATAATTTCAAAAATATTAAAAAAATTACTTTTTAATAATAATAATATTAAGGCTTTCTAAAAAAATATTTTTCTAAATAAATATCATATAAATATATATAATAAAATTTTTAAAAAATAAAAAAATAAACTAATCAGGTCTGGTTTGAAAATAAAAATCGAACACCCAACTCAAACTCGTTTATACTACTAAAACCCAGCCCAAACAGAACGAATCTAATGTTGATCCGTATTTAAATTTTGCTCCATTACCATCCCTAAATATAATAAGTTTCCACCTAGTCAAATTCCAAATATATGAATTTTACTTGCTTAAGTGATAGCAGAGAAGAAAAATGAGGACACTAGTGTAGTTCCAAGGAATCAACAAAATAGACCAAGTAACAAATATGCATTTTTTTAGGGACGAATCTTCAAGTGGACTATTTTGGAGGGGCCAAAGTTTAATAGCTAATGAAAAGTTTTGTACGATTTTTAAAACTATTAAAATAAAGAAATAAAAAATTTATCTTAATATTGAAATTATGCAATGAAAATAATGACATTACATACTAATCAACATAGTACTAAATTTAATCAAAATGTACAAAAATTCACATTGATGTTACAATTAAACGTCATAATTATGTATTTCATTCTATTGAAAAAAATTCAAATAACAATTGCTCTCAAATTCCAAATTTTTTTTATAAACAAAAAAAGAACGTGTGGATTAACATAAGTTATAATTTTAATTACATAGTTCGGCGTAAGAAACTAGGTGTAGAGCCACAAGAGTAGTACCTAACGACTAAAAGAAACAAACACAAAAAGAATAGGGAGATTTTTGACTTTTTTTAACCAAAAAATAAATGTTAATGTACAAATTAATTTCACTATCTTAAGTTATTGGAGTATCTTTCTTTTGCATTGAGAATACACATATCCAAGTTTTATATATTTTTATAAATATGTATGTAAAGCTACAAACCCACACACACACATACATATACATATATATGTATATATATACATACACACACACACACACATATATATATATATATATATATATGTGTGTGTGTGTGTGTATATATATGTGTATGTATATGTATGTGTGTGTGTGTGTGGGGGGGGGGGGGGGGGGGGGGGGGGAGGTGTCATGGTCTTTTAAGGCCCTCCACTCTTTCTTGGTTTTAAAGGAACATCCGGAAATAATATTTATTGAATACTAAAATAATTTACCCTTACACATTTCTATTTTATCTATCACGTTTTTTTTTTTGTTGGGGCTTTTTCCTAAATGTTAGGGTATGATCATTAACTATACATATGCAAAATACATATTTATTAACATTGTATACATTTTTCAAAAGATATGAAAATTATTTTTTATTAAAAAAATTGTTGTTCAATTCAAGATAATTTAAATTATTAAATAAAAATAAAAATTTGAAAATTTATAAAATTTTATCACCTATGACATAATGGATAAAAATGTATCTGGAAAATGTACAATAACATATTGAACTTCCATACGCAAACATATTTCACTTTAAAAAAATAAAATAAAAGAATACTTATATTTTATATATTCTGAAAGAATATATATGGCACTACTTAACATATTTTTTACAGGAAATCATTATAAACCATCAAAAATAAACTAAAGAATTCATAAGGTAAGATGGTCATTTTTTAATTTCATAATAAATAAAAATTAAATTGATATATTTTCCCTTTGTTTTCAATCTATTTGAATAAATGATAAAAATTAATTTGAGTATTTTCCCCCTTTTTTTCCGAAAAAAAGGGAGTTATGTGCTTTTTTTCCCCAACATATGATGTTATATGTCCTTAAAAATACAAGAGGTAAAATGTCATTTAAATACTCCTTGACTGATAAAGATCCACGAAGATTCACGAGAATACACTTGCAAAGCATTCATGAGTTTGTGAAATTGAGTAGGGTGTGTATAGTTTGGTATATCAACCTAACTATATTGGCATAAAAAATTTGGTATATATCGAAATTGAATAAAAAAAATTAATTTGGCATTCACTATCAGATTTTTTAATATTTCGATATTCGATTTAGTACCGATATATTGGTCTAAGTATACCATATCAAATCAAATATCGAAATTATTTAAAAATATTTTTTAATAATTAATTATTTAACTAAATTTAATGACTAATATTACTATTTAATGATGTTATTTGTTTATTTATTTAATTCATGTTGTATTTTTTTTATTTTGGAAGCAAGTAAATTCATATTTTCTTGTTGAGTAGGAATAAATGAAAAACAAAAAGAAGTTTTGTTGTGTATATTAGTGGTAGATTATATAAAATAGATATTTTATTTTTAATCTTAAATTCATTCTTACTCAAAATAAGTTTTATTTTCAGACCAAAATAGTTCTACTCGGTTTGGTGATGAGTGGCGAACCAAATTCTTAATTATTTCTTTTTTCTTGTTTTTAAATTTTTTTCAATTTATCAAAATTTCTAACTAACCAATCAAAATAATTTTAGTATTTATCAAACCAAATCATCTATTTTAATTCAACATTTGATATACTGAAATTTTGATATATTAAAATTCTAATTCCATTCAGTAAGATTTTATGGAATGAATACCTTAAAAAGCCCCAAATGTGTTACATACTACCCGTAAATTTCTTCTCACTTCCCACTCTTTTTGACTTACAGTCTCTCAACTAATTATGTCTTTGTCCCCACTACATTACCGGAAAATTTTCCTGGCACCCCCACTACAAATTTAATCTCTATTTAGGCATGGCTACACTTGAGATATTGACTCACGCAATTTGATAGTTAAATATAAATTATATTTAGTAATATTTAGTACTTCTACAGTCCTCAATTTTGGTAATAATGATAACATGTACTCAAGAGCTAACTAATTTGCATTTGTTAGAATCAAATTAATCTTGTTAATAAGAGAAAAAATGATTTGGACGCAAAAAATTATTATAATATGTACTTAAGATCTATGTAATTTGCATCAATTTTAATTAAATCCAATTGAAAAGGAGATTGAATATATGTTTAATATATGAAAAAGTCTATTATTACATAACTTGATTTGATATAAAACATGAATTTATTGTATATAAACAAAACAAAAAATAATAATAATAATTGATTCTATTCACATAAATTTTTTATTTCAATTCAAACAAGATCATTAATTTATTGACAGCGGATTACAGAAGAGCAGCGTTAAATAATTATGGCAAATTTTGAGCTAGATATTGTTCTACGTAATACTTATTATTTATTATTTGGTTGTATATTTTCATTAAGTACTTTTTATGAGAGCTAAGTTAAAATTAGCAAAATATCGATTACACAGTGTTTTAGTATCTACGAATTATTAATAATACCATTTTTAGAAAATATGCTCTAATAAAAACAATCAAAATTCGAACACGCTATATTTTACTCGGAAGATAGTGTGCAATTCAAAAAAAATTATTATATTGTACGGAAGTTTAGTAAGCCAAAAAGAAAAGAAAAAACAAGCTTAGACAGTATAAGATCAAGCTAAAAGGTAGAGGTGAACACCGGATTCAACTACGCGTTCCACCAAAGAATCGCAGTTTTTTGGTTTTAATACGTTTTTTGGTTTTAATACTTGAATTGAAAAAGGCTTTGACAAGGCCCTGCCCGAGACAGTGAAGTATGTGGTTTTATTTAATACACCGTGTAAAATCTTACTAGCCTTTCACATATGAATAATAAAATTAATGAGATGGTGCTTATTTTGATACACATGTTGCATGGTTGTTCTCACTTCGTGTCCTAACATGTTTGATCAAGTCCTATAACAAATGAAATCCTCATTTTGTATTGCTCGGATATATGGCTGAGGAGAAACTTCGTTATGCTTTGAGTGAGAATTATTATTTTAATCTTTTTTTATTTAAAATTTAATTTTATATTATTTTTTATATGAAAAATGAAATTATATTTGGATGAATTAATAAAAATAATTTTATATAAGTTTGTAAATAAAAATATATTTAATTGAGTAATTTTGAAAAAAAAATACGAAAGTACGTAATAAAAATAAAATTATGATTGTTTGTGTGTTCAGTAGTATTATTTTAGAATTTAACATTTATAATAATTTGTAAAATTGATAGTGGTGGGGTCCCTTTGAATATTAAATTCGAGTATGATAATTTATTAGAATGATTTAAAATTTGATGAATTTATATATTTTGAAAATAATTATATATTAGTTAGATAAACTGATAGTGGTGGAGTTCAATTTGAATATAATATTTTATTTGTAAGATTTGTAATTGGTGGAATATATTAAATAGATTAAATTTATAGCAGTGGACCCTGATTTAAATTGAAATAATGTAAATAATGATTAATAAATGATAAATTAGAGTTATTTATAAGATTGAAAATTGAAATTATAGATTTAACATAATATATTTTTGTTGAAAAATAAAAAAATAAAATGAACATTTCCATTAAAAATTGATCAAATTAATATAATTTTAGATTTTGAAATAGTATAAAATTAGAAAATAGGTTTCGAAAATGAAAATATACAGGCTAAAGTCTTTCCCACTTCCACCCTCCCCACCTCCAATCAAAAAGAAAAAAAGAAAGAAAAAAAGAAAGAAAAAAAGAAAGAAAAAAAGAAAAAAAAAAAAAAAATATTATAAATACATCCGACCATATTCCCCCTCGATAACTTCTATAAATAACCTCCTTCTCAAACCAACACATACACACCTCGGTCACACAAGTACCATAATTCAAATGGCATCAACCAAAATTTTAACTTTCAAAGTTACAAGGCAAAACCCAGAGCTGATCCCTCCAGCAAACCCCACACCCCATGATTTCAAAACCCTCTCCGATATTGACGATCAAGAGGGCCTTCGTTTCCAAATTCCAGTCATACAATTCTACCGTAAAAATCCCTCCATGGAAGGGAAAGACCCTGTCAAGGTTATCCGTGACGCCATCGCCAAGGCCTTGGTCTTCTACTACCCATTTGCCGGGCGGCTGAGGGAATACGCCACCCGGAAGCTGGTAGTGGAGTGCACCGGCGAGGGCGTGATGTTCATTGAGGCAGACGCAGACGTGACTCTGCAGCAGTTCGGCGACGCCCTTCAGCCGCCGTTCCCATGCCTCGAGGAGCTGCTTTATGATGTCCCAGGATCCGGTGGAGTGATCAATTGTCCATTGTTGCTTATTCAGGTATGTACTTTGCTTATATTTTTCTTTATTTGTCTTATGTTCTTTTTATCAATGTTTTGTATGACAAAATTTTCTATTTGATTATGGGAATGATAACTAGTATATGTGCTCGAATTGATATATCATTTTAAATGCGAGTATAAAAAAATAATTTTTTTAGATATTTTTATATTTTAATTTTAAAAATTAGTATTTAGAATTAGGAATATTATATT
Source organism: Paulownia fortunei (assembly GCA_019321725.1). Classification (NCBI taxonomy): domain Eukaryota; kingdom Viridiplantae; phylum Streptophyta; class Magnoliopsida; order Lamiales; family Paulowniaceae; genus Paulownia; species Paulownia fortunei. Next base: position 2,969,000 of record CM033117.1, on the reverse strand, counting down.
ATTATTTTTAATATGATAATACTTTTAAAAAGAAAATTTTCATTTTAAGAAATATTACATTATTTATGAACATAAAAAAAAAATGCTTTTTCCCGAGAAAAAATCTAATGTGACATGTGAAAACCATCAAGTGTAGTGATGGGATATAACAATTGAGTCGCCATAGTTTGGATTTTTTATTATAATTTTGGTATTGTATCTTGATTACATACCATATATATATATATATATATATATGTAACGTAATATTAATTTCAAGTGTGTATTTAAAAAAATATTTTATATACATAGTGTACATATGTAATATGCGATACAAATACAACATAAAATTTTACAATAAAAGATTTAAATTCCACATAGATAGTTAATTTATTCTCTGCGACCAGGTGGGATGAACTCCAACCTCCAACGTATTAAGTCATTAGGAATTTTTTTTTTTTTTTTTTGGCTAAAACCCTCCATCTTCCAATCAGTCCAAAATTGCAGAATAAAGCCAAAGGAAAAGAGAATGCATATTAAAGAGTAATAGTGAACATACCTTTTTATTTGTTGGTTATAGATGCAATCGGAATTATGGCCACAATTTTGAATTTGATTCCAAAAATTATTATCTAATGTTCTGCAAATTTCCTTGCTTAAAGTGGTGACATAACTAACATTTAATCTCAGTAATAAACATAAAACTGCATTATAGTTTTAATTTATAGTAAATCAAATTACAAGCAAAAGGGCCTTTAAGAAAATGTTTCTATGCAGTGAAGCATTTATTTCTTCTGGTCCAATTGAATAATATTTCTTTGATGTGGTCCATCGTGATCAAAGAAGTCAATAAATTTATTTTAGAGATGGGCCATGATGTTCTTAATCATAGTACAACATTTTAGTATAGACAGGGACGAAGTGAGGAATATAATTAGAAAATTTAAATTAGAGGTAAAATAATTTTTTTAAAAAAATAATAAATAAAAAATTATTTTTAATTTTCTAGGAGGATAAAATTTTAAAATTTAATTATATATATAAAATTTATACTAAATATAAAATTATTTATAGAATTGAACGAGGATAACTGCTCCTACCACCCCAACTTCGTCAATGAGTATGAATATCATATGAAATTTGTTTCATAAGTTATGTTTTCTCCTATAATTATAGGTCTTAGAAGTGAAAATTAAAGTGCTGAAATTAGCACTAATTTTAAAGTCTTAGACTGTCATTTAAGTTAAAAGTTTTAGTTGACGTGGAAATGGCAGCAATCCTAAACCTAGCACTACTTCAAGTTTGTAAGATCATTATTTCTGTTACAAAATATGATAAAGATTTTTTTGCAATTTGCACTTGTTATTGTGTTAAAAATTGGTGGGGAGGACAATTTCGATCATCTATTCTAATTTAGTTTTTCATTTTATATTGTATATCATAAATACACGCTAAATATATATGATTTATGAAAAATATATATTTTGAAAAATATTTTATATATTTGATGTGTGTATTCAATACAAAATACAACACATATATAACGGTAATACAATACTAAATTAAAATAAAAATATTCAAACTGTAAAAAAGAAAAATAGTTATTGAGAAAAAGGAGCGTCCTCCTTTAATTCTCATTAGTTTGATTTTTACCATGAGATAAATTTTGATGTATATATGATATTGGAATATTTTAACAAAACGAGAAAAAAATATAATTTTATTACTTTGCCACACCAAAAAAAACAAAAAGAATTAAATAATTGAATAATTATTCTTTAACAAATATATAGTAACTAATATCAAATTAGATTAACATTTATATTTTTAATAAAGTTTTATTTTAAAATCTCATATTTTAAATTAATAATTTTATCATTTAACTTATGAATCAGTCACATAATAGTTAGTTATTGGAGATGCAAACTGTTCATACCAAAAAAAAAAAAAGGGTGGATTGTTTCTTTCATAATGAGGAATTCGATGTAAATATTTTTATATTCGACAATAAATATTTTAAAATTTCTATAATTAATTGATATTTACCCGACAATAAATATTTTAAATTTTTTATAATTGATTGAACTGTATTTTATTGATTCAAAATCAATTCAATGACACTTATATATCCTGCAAATTTAATGATATTATTGTATTTTTTGCAAAAATTAAAATATTTAAGCATTATTTTAAATATAAGTGAATTACAAAAATTATCTTCAAAATTTGGTGTAATTACAAAAAAATATAACTAACTTTCAAAATTGCAAAACCACCGTTGAAGTTTACCTCCATCTTACATTTTGCACCTTTCGTTAGTTAACATAATGGAGAAATGCTTACGCCAATCGAAAAAAGGTATGAAAATTCATTTTTGTCCTTGCGATACTATTCATTCACTAAAAATGCCCGGCTATTTGTAATAGTTCATAATACTCAAGAATATAACTGTTACATTTTTTTATTTTTATGCTATAAACAACTAAATATAATTTAATTATAAATTTACTATTTGTATAAATTATGTTTATATTTTTTTTAATTGTAAACAAAATATAAAAAATTTCAAATAAAATTTTCTTTTCTTATCTTTGTAAAATTTCTAAAAAAAAATAATATGCTTCAAATTTGTAGTCGTTACAGTTTTTTCACTCGTTACAACTATTCATTTGCAGGTCACGCGCCTTAAATGTGGTGGGTTTATCTTCGCCCTCCGGCTTAATCACACAATGAGCGATGGCTTTGGGCTTGTTCAATTTATGTCCGCCGTTGCCGAACTTGCCCGCGGCGTTGAAGTGCCTTCAATTCCACCAGTTTGGCAAAGACACCTCCTTAGTGCACGTGACCCACCGCACGTGTCCTGCACGCACCCTGAGTATGACGCTATGCCCGACACCAAAGGAACGCTTCTCCCACTCAACGACATGGTGCACCGCTCCTTCTTCTTCGGCGCCTCCGACATCTCCGCCCTCCGTAACCACCTCCCTCCCCATCTCCGTCGCTGCTCCACGTTCGACCTCCTCACAGCCTGCCTTTGGCGTTGCCGCACCATCGCTATCTCTCCTAACTTTAACGAAGAGGTTAGAGTCCTTTGTATCGTGAATATTCGAAAGCGATTTAACCCGCCACTCCCCGACGGCTACTATGGCAATGCTTTCGCTTTACCCGCCGCGATCACCACTGCTGAAAATTTATCCAAAAACCCATTACATTACGCGCTCGAGCTCGTGAGTAAAACGAAAGCCGGTGTAACAGAGGAGTATATGAAATCGGTGGCGGATCTGATGGTTATTAGAGGTCGGCCCCATTTCAAGGTGACGCGAACTTATGTGGTCTCTGATGTGACGCATGCTGGCTTCGCAGAAGTGGACTTTGGGTGGGGCAAGGCGGCGTATGGTGGGCCAGCAAAAGGAGATGTTACTGCCATTCCTGACCTAACGATTTTTCACATTCCGGTCAAGAATAACAAGGGTGACAACGAAATAGTGGTTCCCATTAGCTTACCGGCAAAAGCCATGGAAGTATTCGAGAAGGAGCTTGAAATGATGGTGAAAATGGATGATGATAATCTGGTGGCTGATCGAAAAAGCTCAGTTTTCATCAAGTCAACACTATGAATGAGGATTTGTTTTTTTCAGTGTTTAAAGTTTATACGTTTTACTTTTGATGTTGTACTTTGTTGGGTAATTTATAGGGGGCAGATGGGATAAAAATACATGGAAAAAGGAAAAATAAATACACAAAGAGGGCATGTGCTTCTTTTCTCTATGTATTTATGAATCTTGTATCAATTTCTCAGCTTTTTAAATGTGATTAAGCGATTAAATTATCCTAATTTTTAGGTTTCAAAAATTCAAATTAAATTTCCACTATATCATTAAAATAGACTTTGTGTTAAATGAAACAATATATCGAGTTGCATTAACATCCACACATTTCTTCAGGACATTTTTTTGAAAATGACAGACAAAAATCAAAGTAAGTGTTTTACATATGTTTGAAAAAAGATGGATAAAAATTCAAAGAAAGTGTTTTACATGCAAATATTAATATTGAAAAAGTGAGCAAACATCGCAATACTAAATAATCGATAAGATTTGTTTTAGTCGATGCTAAATATTGTAGACCTATATAAGAGGGGACATAAACCTTTGATGTAGAAAAAAACCAAAAGAATTTTAATTTTTTTAAATAAAGTAAGGAAAGGCTAAGACAATCTTTCCTTATGATACTGCAAATGTTCCAACACATGAGATGCTTGATGACTCAATTCTTCATTAGCTAAAAAAAGTCAGCCACATCATTCCCTTTCCAAAGATATGAGATATTTTTGCGTGCATCATTTCGCAAGCATTTATATCAAGCTCTCCAATGCCCTCTTTTCTGCCATAGACCAAATCCAGGGATGCTTGTGCATCCGCTTCTACCCTGTTTGGTAAGATGCCCTTTTATCGGCACAACTATAGCCCGTGGAATATCCTCGACTCTAAGAACTAACACCAAATCCCAAATAGATATGGAGATATAACATTTCCCAATATGTACGCTATTAGATAGTACTATTCCATCATAAAATGTTTGCTCGTATTTTTTTACATTACAAAGTAAAGTTGTTTTATTTTTATTTTTTTGTCAACTAATTTGATTATTTGATTGTATTTGCAAAAATTGACCAGGCAAGAAATAGTATAAATAAAATTTTATTAAAATTGATGATCTAAAAACAATCTCTATTTTAATATTCCGATTCTTCACTTTAAGGATGCAATCTTCGGACTTAGATAATTTGAAGATGGAATGATCTCCTACGAAGTTGATTTGTCCTTCAATAATATTCATTCAATAGTTTAGCACTATAGTTTCAAATTAAATGTTAAGATTGATGAACTTCACGAGGACCGTCTTGTTATTCGCCTTAAACATCGTGAATCTTTTTGAATTTGATGAATTTTAGTTGGGAGAATTTTAGACCTCCTCAAATGTCTCTATTGTTTGACTTTTAATTGTAGACTTGTGTATAACTTATTGGAGAAGACTTCTATTTATACTTGTAAAGTAGGAATGTTGAGTATGCAATGGAAAATTAAGTTTTTTAAATAAAACCATACATCACGTGCTTATAAATGAGTATCTTGGATTCTATGCGATTATTGATTATGCGTATATTGATATCATTTTTAAAACAATCAAAAGTTTCAGAATATAATCAAATTATACCTGAAGCTTCCGATTAATAAAGATGTTCTTAAAATGACTTAAGTTATTATCTCTCTTGCAAACTCTTTGAGAATTAAAACGACTTTAATTATGGTTAGCGTCTAATAACATATCATGAAAACCTAAATAGGATTGAAGAAGGCGAATATTTTCAATTACGAATACCATACAAGCACTACAACAAACACTGTTTTTAGCGATGAAATAATAGTCAAAAATTCATCGCCAAGTAATATTAGCGACAAATATTTTTCATCGCTAATATTGTCGTTATAAGAGCGTCGCTCCAACACTTAGCGATGAAACTGAAAGTTTTCATCGTTAAGTTAGCGATGAATTTTTTTTTGTGGTTAGACAATAATTTTCGTTGCTAACATTAATATTAGCGAAAGACCCCGTGGAAGATTTTTTGTCGTTAAATAAAAAATATATAAAAAAAAATTAAAGTTCGCGACGAAGTAGGTGTTTCATCGCCAACATAAAAGTATTTGGCGATGAAATTTTTAACATCTTCATCACAAAAGTTTTAAAAAAAATAAAAAAAAAATATTTTAGCAACGAAATTAAAAAATTTCGTTGCTAAGTTAGCGACGAGAATACAAATTTCATCGCCAATGTGATTGTCTTTTAGCGACGAAAGGTCTTAATTTCGTCGCTAATATATTTTTTATTATTTCAATTATTTTTTCGTATTTTTGCAACCTATTTTTTCACTCCATAATAGTCACGACCCCAATCACAATGATCACAACCACAACCATTAAACCTCCAACAACCGTTAAAATTCAACAAATTAAACTCAATAAAACAACACATTAAATATCTATATAATAAAATATTTAATATACACATTTAACAAAATATAATAAAATACAATCTTATATACTTAAATTACACTATAACTGTGGAGGTGGCGGAGCTGAGGAGGATGGGGGCTGCTAGACAAGCGACTGTAGTAGACTTGGAGTTATCCTCTGAAAAGCCTATATCATCCATAATGGTCGATTTTCATCGCTTGTAATTCATTTCTGGTACTCTGCAACTCATTCTGTGTGGACTCCACCTAATCCCTAAGTTGTGCATTGGTCGGTCTGGACGATGATGCATCAGAAGAAGTAAACCTAAGAGGTTTAGGCCCATTTCCAAGCCCACGTATGCACCCTAAACATGTACCGAGAACCTGATCACATACTCCATCTGCAATTTGTATGTCATCCAGATGGTGAGCGTCATCCTCGGTATCTATCTCAGTCTGAGTCTGAGTCTGTGTCTGTCGGTACTCCTCTCAAAGTCGCACCATCTCATTCTAAATTTAATAAATATATATTAAAACTTAAATATATAGTTCAAAATATTACATAAAACTAAAACGACTAAATGTATTCAATACTTATATATGCACTCTCAACTCTATCTCATATCCATCTTTTCGTTGAGTTATAATATGTTTCATTAAAGACGGTGATCCGGCCCTTTCTGCTAGATCCATCAGCCTGCAAATAATATTTCATTACATTAAAGATGAATCAAATAATAAGTTAACGCTTAACTAAATAGTTTACACTTACACCATCATAACTATACTGCAGAATTTTTTTTGAACCTCCACGATAATTGTATGGCAACTTAACATGATTTATGGAGTTGATTTCTGAATATCTCTACAAAAAAAATATTAATTTGTAATGAAAAAGGTTAATTAATACTAAATGTAAGATTTAACTAAGTTACATAACTATATGAGTTCTTCATATTGATAGTAAATAAATAAATCTAAGTAAAGAAACAAGAAATAGTAAATATGAACAAGATGGTAACAGTAGATAAGTGAGAAAGTGTAATACATAGTACCTCATTTAGTCACCATTTTAGCTAAAACAAGGTGAAATACTATTATCTTAAATTCATCAGACTCGAACAATTTACACAAATACTCTCAATCCACTGAATTCTCACACAAATCATTAGGCATTTGTTTTAATCGATCATCCCAAGATAGGTGCGTGAGACTCTTGTAATATTTGTGTATCTTCTGGCGGTGGTCACCGTATCGGGCGCTCATCAGTTTATCGACCTCATTCATAACTGACTCTGGTCCTGTACCAAAGTCTACAATAAATATATTATCAAAAAAAAAAGATTATTCAACATTTAACATATAAAATAAAACTTAAACTGATAAATACAATTTGAAAACTTATATTAACCAATAACTGATAAAAAATAAGCCGATTCTGCTCCTCTATAATCTTTCTCCAATCAGTCACTTGGAGCGATACAAACTTCTTCACGGTAACACCAAGCTCGGTCATAAAAGATGCTACATTTGTCCTTATAAGATGACCATGACACTTGTGAAATGTGAGGGGGATCTTTCCCCCGAATTCTAACTGGTGTCTAAGTCGGTCTTCGTGTGCTGCTCGTGTCTCTCTACGTTTCTTTTGTGTAGGAGTTGCAAAACATTAACAAAAGTGTTAGATAATTATTCAACATAATTATTATATAACAAAAATAATAAGAAAGATTTATAAAGTGAAACAAATTATCAGATGTACCCTCCATATGCATGTCTGTGGAAGCTGGATCAATAACGGGTTGATCCTCAATCCGTTTAAGAGGCATACCTACAAAAGACAAACATCTAGTTAGACACAAAACAATTAATACAATTTTTATTTAAGCTATTTAAAAAACTTACTGTCCGGCTGTAGTAAGAGGCAAATCAGATGGTACATCAACTGCTAGCTAGTAACTGAAAAAAATAAAATTTATTTATTAAACTCAATCAAAAGATATAAATACCAGACATTTAATGAGACAACTAACATATTGTTTAATAGAGCTAAATAAGTAAAAAATACTTAACAAATTGAAGTAAATTAAAAGTTAATAGTTGATACAATAAAATTAGTCAGTATCATCATCAGATAAAAATATTTGCTCTTCTCCATTACTCTCTCATTCAGTGTCCTCGTCTTCATTATTAATGAAATTATGCATATCCTCAGAGAACCCTGATTGTATATCCAATAATTCCACATGTTGAAGTTGAATGTCTACTCTGTAAAGATGTGGAATTTCTAAATCATCACGAACCATTGAGCTTATCTTATCTGATAAAATTTCCTGATTAGGCTCATTGTTAGAACTACTTTGCGGTTCAAGTTCGTCACTATTATCATCTTTCTCTTTGGTCACTTCATATATTTCTCGATGTTGAACCTTTTGCACAACTTTTCAAGATCCTCTACGTTTTATATCATCCAAGTAATAAATTTGTCTAGCTTGATTTGCCAAAATGAAGAAGTCATCCTCGTACTATATCTTAGACGTATCAATATATGTAAGACCAAACTCTTGCACGACTGATTTGTTTTTTTGGATCACACTAAAACCAATCACACCAGAATAAGTATACCTTATATCCTGATGTGTTAAACAGTATTACAACATCCTTCAAAAGTCTAAAAAAATCCAATTTTTCCCCATCATCAGATGATGGTATACTAACCCCACTATTTTGAGTAGTCCGACGAGTATCATATAGTCTAACTTCAACATCAAGTCCCAAGGCTAGAAAGTATAGCTCATTTGTGGCCTCAGGATCTTTCAAAGTTCTTAGCCTAATCATTTTGTCCCTAAACCACTATGGAAATTCCACCTCATGACATTGAAGAATGTTTTTTGAATGAAATCTGGCCGAAAGAATTTGCAAATGTTCACTGCACAATATATATACAAGTATTATAACGTGTAATCAAAATTACGAGAAAAAAAAATAGAAACTAATTTGAAAACTTACTTTCTATATCGGTCGACTTCTTTGCAATTGTTGAGAACATACCAGTGTGCTTTCTTACGTAAAGTAGATGGAAATTTATGATTTTGTTGGCTGCCCATCACTCTTACTTGTTGATTGAAAATACTTAAGATGCATGAAATGGATTAACTAACATCTTTGTTACGTTCCGGTCTAGTAAATCTTGTTTCAATTTAACCCATATACAAAGATGTGAAAGTTAACGCTTTATTCACAATATATCTCTCTGCAATAGAACCCTTGGGTCTTGCCTTATTGCGAACATACTTCTTAAGTGTTCTCAAATACCGTTCAAAAGGATACATCCACCATGATGAAACCGGTCCACCTAATATGGCCTCGCGAGGTAAATGAACTGTTAGTGAACCATAATGTCTAAAAATGTCAGAGGAAATATTTGTTCCATCTTGCATAAAATGAATACTATATCCTCCCCCAATTTATTCAAGTCAGCAACATGTAAAGTTCTTGAAGTGATTTTTTTGAAAAAGTCACATAACTCAACAACTGTGCCACATATATCCTTAGGTAAAAACTTTCGTATGGCAACTAGAAGTAATCTTTGCAAAAGAACATGACAATCATGCGTCTTTAACCCATATAACTTCCCATCATTCACATTCACATTTCCTGAAATATTTGCTGCATAACCATCAGGGAACTTCATGGATTTTAAAAAATGAAAAAATTCATGTCTTTCTTCCAAAGTGATTGTATAACTCGCATGTGGCTTAGTGACTCTGTCCCCACTCTGCGATAGGTGCAATTCACTCCTTATACCCATATCTTACATGTCTAACCGAGCTTTGATTGTATCCTTCAATTTTCCTTCTAAACTTAACAACGTACCGACCAGAGCATCACAAATATTTTTCTCAATGTGCATGACATCCATATTATGTCTCAACTTCAAATCTGACCAGTACTCTAACTCAAAGAAAATTAACTTCTTTACCCAATTTATATCACCAACCTAACATTTTCGTTTTCCGATCAATGCAGGATGTTTACTATATGTCACTTCAGACAAAGCATCTAACTTCATTAAAATCTCACGACCACTAAATGTTCGAGGTGGGCCTTTGTTGTCAAACTTTCCATTAAAGCTTTTGTTTTTACGCCACGAGTGCTTCAAATGTAAGAACCGATGGTTGCCAGTATAACAAATTACTGCGCAAACCTTGACTCGTTATATCTTCAAGACATATAGGACATGCTTTATAACCTTTAGTGCTCCACCCAAACACTATCCCATACGATGGGAAGTAATGAATTATCCACATCATAGCAATATGTAATCGAAAGACTCTTTCAATCGATGCATCATATGTTTCCACCCCCTCATCCCATAACTCCTTCAATTTGTTGAGTAAGGGATGCAAGTATACATCAATCTCTTTTCCAGGTGCCTTGGGCCCAGGAATTAAAAGAGACATAATCATGTAAGATGGTTTTGTCATTTTCCATAGGGGCAAATTGTACGGCACAAGTAAAACTGGCCACATGCTGTAAGTATTTGACATGTTTCCAAATGGATTAAAACTGTCAGTTGCTAACCCAAACGAACATTTCTAGGATCATCTACAAAAGTTTCATGTAATTTGTCAAACTGTTTCCACGATTCAGCATCAGCTGTGTATCTCAATATCCTATCTGTTTCAACCATTTTTTCCTTATGCCATCTCATATCTTTCGTTGTATGTTTTGACAAAAACAACCTTTTTAGTCTTGGCTTCAATAGAAAATATTGAAGCACTTTTTGAGGAATTTTCTTCTTGTTGGCCTCATTAACCTTATAGCAGGGCTCCTTACACATCGCACATGTATCCTTGTCCTCGTGGTCATTCCTAAATAAAATACAATCATTTTTACAAGCATGTATAGATTCATATCCCAATCCTAACTCTCTTAACACTTTTTTAGCTTTATAATGTGAGCTAGGAATTGCATTCAGTTTCGGAAATGTTTCTCCTAATAATTGAAGCAACATATCAAATGACTTATTTTTCCAACCATTCAACACCTTCACATGCATTAATTTAACTAAGAAGCTAAATGTAGAAAAATTAGTACAGCCTGAATATAACTCTCGTTGTGCTTCTTCAAACATTGACATATAACTTCCTCTCAACTCCCCCGCAGGTATGTTCTCGTTGTTATCCCCTCATTGAACCCCACCACTACCAACAACTTCAGCATCCCTTAAGTCATTTAACATGTCAAAGTATCTTCAAAAATATTATATTTTATAACCTAGCTATCAAACTCCATTGTAAGAGTTCCATCATGAATATCAATCTTAGCTCGAATTGTCTTCACGAATGGTATTCCTAAAATAATGCATGTAGGATTAGGGCATGTGTCATCCTCCATCTCAAGAAGATAAAAATCAACAGGAAAAACTAATTCTTTACTTGTACAATAACATCTTCCCCACCCCCTATTAGATATGTATTAGATCTATCAGCTAATTGTATGATAACACTCTTTTAAAGGTCCTAGATTTAGAGAAGTATAAATAGAATATGGCATAACATCAATTAATGATCCCAAATCTAACATGCATTTTAAAAACCTGGTCTTACCAATGGTACAAAAGGATGGTAAAAGTTCATAGATCCTTACACTTTGGAGTGAGTTTCCTTTGAAGAACCGTCGATATTCTCCCCAACACTTACTTTTTCATGCCCACTCAACTTCCATTTGTTAGTGCATAGCTCTTAGAGGACTTAGCATATCAAGGCACTTGCTTGATCACATCAAGACAATGGATGTTTACCTCCACTTTTCGAAAAGTCTCAAGAATTTCCTTTTCTTGCTCATTTTTCTTAGAATTTGCTAACCTACTAGAAAAAAGTGAAGGTGTTACATAAGTATTAGAGAGAGGTTTATGAGTGGTTACCGACTTTGGATTCTACTTATGGTGAATAGTGTTATCAACAACTTTTCCATTTCAAAGAGTTGTGATTGAATTAGCTTTCTTGATTGAATTTTACCTAAATAAGAAACATAAAACTGAGTAGAAGAATTAGGTTGAGGTTAAGCAGGAAATTTTTCATTTTCATGAGTATGCAAAGAAGTTGTCAATGTTGAAAGTGTATTTTTAATCTCATTGATGGCTTGTGAAATTAAGTTATTGATGTTTGTTTGTGCATGTATAAATTCTTATAAAGCTTCCTCGAGAGATTTTGTATGTGGAGCTAAATAAAAAGAAAAGTTTGGTTGCTTTTATGAATGTAGTGGTTGGGCACGGTTCTTATCTCGCCAACTAAAATTGGGATGATTTTTCCCTTATGAATTGTAAGTTTCAGGATATGGAGAATGAAAAGGCTTTTTACATGTGTTCATTTCATTTGCTTGTACTAAAATATTTGGGCATTCATTTGGTGGAGTGTTCCACAAGTTCACAAATGCTACAAACTTTTTCATCTTGTACAGATCTGATTTTCTTTACTTTTTTAAGTTCTATGGTCTCAACTTTTCTTGTTAAATTAGCAATCCTAGCATTTAGATCATTTTCTTTACTAAGGTAATATTTTTTTTATTATTATTAGTAAAATTAGATATTATAGAACCTTACGAAGAATCAACAATATGCCATAATTGAGATTTTTTTTGCCAAATGGTCTAAATATTCTAAGGTCTTTTCAGGTTCTTTATCAAAAAACTCACAATTTTATTTTGGTTCAATAAATTATTTTGTTTCAAGAGTTAAACATTCATAAAAAAACTAATTAAGTGTTATTTTACCAAACCATGATGTGGGCATGAATTCAACAAATATTTAAATATTTCACAACATTGAAAGAATGCTTCATTAGGATTTTGAGAAAAAATTTGAATTTATCTTTTCAAAACATTAGTTTTATGAATTAAAAAAAAATTCAAAAATTTAGCTTGCATTTCTTGTCAAGTGTCAACTAACCTAGGTTTTAAAGAGTTAAGTTTTTTCTTTATCTTTAAAGAAAAAGAAAATAATTTGAGCTTAACGATCTCATTTGTAAAAGTTTGATCTTAAAAAATGACACATATTTTATCAAATTCTGTCAAATATAAGTAAGGGCTTTGAGAGTCTAAACCATGAAAATTAGGAAGTAAAGGAATTATACATGACTTTAATCAAAAGTTGTTTGTATTGAGAGGAAAAATGAAACAAGAATGAAAAGAATTTCAATGTGGTTACAAGTAATATCGCATGGTACATACCTATTGATTATCATTTTCATTATAGACACTTTCATTTTCAGTCATTGTGGAAGTGTGTTGAGATAACTCAAATAAAGTTTCAAACAAAGTTTTAGAATTATTTCTAACTAAACGACGAGAATTATGATTATGATACCATATGAACATATCATCATAAAGAAAATAAACACACAATATTTACAAACCTGAATACTTACCTTGCCTTCCCCATCAACGACGTCTAAAACTTGCTACAACTTTAAGGTTGCAAACCCTAATGCAGGTTGTGTCAAGTAATACATTTCTTGGGAATCCGAGCTCGATCCATAGGAAAGTTGTTTGAAAATTTTGGGCTTATATTTATTAAAAGATGGGTTTTATATGGTTTAGAATATAAAGAAAAATTTATACTATAACTAAGAAATCAAAGTAATAAAGGTAGTAAGGATTAGAGATCCACTCTTAAGTTTTGGATAGAGAAATGATTATTTATTATTTTTAACCTATTTTAAATATCATTATTGGAATCCATACATAATTAAAGTTTCAATTGGAAGATGTTATCAAATAGCTTATGCATTAAGGTAATCATGACATTGTCTTACTTTTTGCAAATATCTCTTAATATCAATACTTGTTTATGTGATCAAATATTTATACATACATTTGTCTACAACAAATTAAAGTTTCACGTTAGTAGTTGGTGTAGTATAACCATATATCAAGCTAAATGAATCAAAGTATTTATTGTGCCATTAATGATACAAAAATCAAGAATCACCCATAAACAAGAAAGATTTTAATGCCAACAAATTAAGATTTCATGTTAGCAGTCGGTGTAGTAGAACCGTATAATAAGCTAAACGAAATCAAGCATTTGTTATGCCATTGGTGATAGATAAATCAAGAATCACCATAAAATAAGGAGGATTTTAATCAAAAATTAAAATAATAATGCAACATATGTGAATATTATGCACCTTTATAACCGTTCATCTCCCTCCATCAAGAGGTTTACCCTTTCTTATCAACTAAATGAAATTTAAAAAGAAATAATAAAAGTAGAAAATACTAAAAATAAAAGAGAAACTAGAGATTACATTTCTATTACTACTAGAAAACTTACTTTATACTAGAAAATTTAGCCTAAAGAAAAATAATAATGAAACTTCATTTCCCCTCTAAAGGTTTTTTGTCTTATGCCATCCAAAAGCCCCTATTTATAGTAGAAAAATACCTAAATTGACATCTCCAAATTCACTCCAAATTAACTTCAAATGTGCTATAAATTCATATATCCTTTTCAAATCTAAATTTTGTTATACATTTTTTTTTCTTCATAAAATCACCTGATTTTGAAAAAGTAATCAACATAAAAGTTGTAGATTTGTCTGTTAGTTTTAATTTTCAACTTAAATCGCCTAATTCTACTACTAGGGAGAAAGTTATGTTTGATTTAAAAAAACATATCAGCATATATAGATTCGTTCCAATATACACATTTGAACAAATTTTTTATTATAATCAAGGTTGAATTGAGTTGAGTTTTCAATAGCAAAGTTGTAGTTTTATCTCTTGATTTTCAAATAAAGTAAGATTCAAGTGTATAGGGTTTTTGGACATAGAGTTATGTCTAAAATAAGAAAACTACAAAAGTCTAGAAACATGTTTATTTTGAATTTAATGCAATCCTAATAATCACTTGTAAAGTACAAGTTATTTCTTACATATATTTTGATCAACACATGATATATTTAGGCAAAAATAGTCACTCTCTTCTAATTGTGATGTTTCTTTAATCTAATAAAATATTATCTCCTAATTTATTCACGAAATGTATTGTTTTATTTGATTTTATTTTGGCTCTTTTTTATATTTTTTTGTTCATTGATTTTCTAACATAAATATTAATAAAACTATAATATTAACAAAAATAAAAAATTTGATAAGAGAAAATATATCAAAATATGCATTTATCAACCACCTCCACCTCCACCTCAATCCACTTTATAAAGTTCTCAACAACTAAAATGAACTTCTTTTAGGCTTTTGCGAGTAGGAATAGTTCTAGGATATTGATCCCTCACTGGTTGACATGATAAGTTATGGGCATCGGTTCCATCGGAGTCACTGGCTCGATGTAGCAAGTTTGCATGAAAGTGGCACTTTTACTTTATAGATTTCTTGCATCACATACAAGGCTCTGTCTGGCGGCAAGCATTTCGAAGATGGACCTTCCACTGACCTCTTATAGAGGTCTCCACCTATGAGCTGAAACCTTATCGTTCTGGTTTTAAGTCACCATGCCTCCACAGGATCATCTGGAAGATTACTTATGCGCAGATACTTTTTTATACCTTCCATCCAATTAGGTTGGGAGCGGATGTTCAACATCAATCCTTTCTTGGGGTAATTATCGATTAGGTCTTTCTCATACGCAACTCTAGATGCTCCACTACCAGCACTACTATTCAATGATTATTGATCCTTGACACTAAGCTCGCAAAACAGGCCAGAGCATCGGCATAATCATTCTCCAACCTAGGAACTTGGTGTAACTAAAACTGTCGAGCCATCAGTTGTTCTACTCTTGTCAGATAATCCATCATAGACTTCTTCCCTTCAATTTGCACTTCCACCAACTGGGAGTCTGTAGTTGCAATTAGCTTCTTAACTTGGTACTTAAGGGCCATCTTCATACCTACTATCAAGGCTCTATACTCTGCTTCGTGATTAGTGAATTCAAAACTCTTAACTTGTGGGTGACCTTGATCTCTCTGTTATTTTGTCTTTGCAACAGTATGTCCGCACCACCTCTCTGGGCCGTGGCCGATCGTCCACATATAGCATCCATGTTTCTGACACATTTTCCTCTTGTAGGTTTGTCATCTCGATCATGAAATCAACAAGAATTTGCGCTTTAATCGTTGACCTACTCTAGTATTTTATATCACATTCTCCCAAATTCAACTGACCATTTAACCAATCGTCCATATACTTTGGAATAATTTAGGCCGTATCATATTAATTTAGAGAAACTCACTGTTAATATAGGAATAATCATTAGTTACTTTAATTGGAGAATCCGAACAAGAATAATCCTGGTGAAATAGAAAATCCTAGAGTCTTAATAGGTTGAGTCTTTTAATGTGTTATATATCGTTTTCGTTTCAGGGTTTGTTTTACAAAAAGTTAGTATTGTGTTCTTTTCAATTCAACTACACTTCTGACTACAAACAAAAGAAAAATTATATTTTTGGTGTTGTATACCTAGGGTGATTGGTATGAAGAAATGGGATTAGATAGAAATGAAATGAATTTAAAAATGAAATGATAATAGGAATGAAATGATATATTTATATCAATTTTTATATATGGTATGTATAAAAAATGAGAAAGAAATGGAATTGTTATTTCTTGTTTGATTACAATTTCATAATTGATAATTAGAAATGAGTGATAGAAATGGAATAAAATAATTTTAAATAGTAAAATATCTTTTAGTAGAAAATTTATAAAATAAAATTATATTTAATATGTTGTACATCAAAGAATCTTTTATTATTATTTTAATCGATGTTAAACAATATATATACATACATATATAGAATATAGATAAAATCTTACACTAATATATTTTCTAAAAAAATACAAAAGATCGACAAATGGGTCTCGAAGTAAATCTCATATTTTAATTTTTTTTAGACTTGAATAGAAATTGAATATGACTCGTTAAATTATTACATATATAATTTTTAATTTATTATGTATGTATTTATGTGATATAATTTTATATATATACTTATGCATGTTACATATATACTGAAAATATAAATATAATACTCTAATAATAACAATATAAAATTATTGAATAGTTTATGCTAATAATGTAAAAGTAATAATTATATTTAAAAAAATTATTTTTTAATAATTAAAATATAAATAATTATTTTTTATTAATAACATTATTTTTTTCATATATAGAAACTTCATATTCATAAAAAATTTGATGGGTCGAATTTCGAGTGTATTTAATATTTTTGTTATATTTAGAAGGATAATTTTATCAAAAATAAATATACTTTTATTCCTAACTGATTGGGAATCGTTAAACCCATGAGGGAGGAAGGAAATGACTAATTCACATTTTGAGAATAGGAATTTTTATGAAAATGGATATTTATATCCTCAAATTATACTAATCATATAAATGAGAATGGAATTGGGAATGTTCATTCCTTACCAATTAATTCTCACGTACCAATCATGCAATTAAGGTTTTGGTTCTTTATTTTAGGGTGTGCTAATTTCAAAACACTATCTCCCAAAAATTGGCAATTTTAGGATAAATTACTATATATATTTGGCTGGAAATTGGCTAAGTGAGCTCCTAGGTGGACAAAATTGGAGAGAAACTAATGCCATGTGTATTCTACAAAGGAATTTTAAATATATATATATATATATATATATATATATATATATAAATTAATCAAGTAAATAAATTTTAAAAACTAAAATTCATTTTAATAGCATGTCACATTTTGGAAAGATACCTAATAATACTTTTCCATATTAAAATATGAAAAGGAGGAGAGAGGATATATGTTATTTGAGAGCGTGGGTGTGTCTTGCGTATTGCAAGAATAATTATAAAAATGTATTTCATAAAAATGCCTAATAAAGGAAGAAAGCCTAATTTACTTTTTCCATGATTAATGTGAGATGTATTATCTTATGTGAAATGAACTCTATTAATCACATAACGGTGTTGCAACTTGTGCTTCTACCCATAAATTAAAGGGTAATTTTGCATATAATAACATGGTATTTATAATTTTTAGAAAAGTTCTATTCTGTTGTTTTTTTTTTCTGCTAAATCATTTTGTTCATGAGAACGAGGTAAAGAATATTGATGGATTATACCATTTTCTTCATAAAATGCATTGAACTCACTAGAAAAATATTCTACACCCCTATCAATCCTAAGTAGTTGATTTTCTACTTTGACTTTGTATACCTTAAATGCATTAAAAGTTTCTATCTTTATGCTTTAAAAGGTACACTATGTATATCTAGAACAATCATCTATGAAAATAGTAAAATACTTATTACCTCCTCTATGTCACAAATGTCGGAATGCACCAATTCAAGCAAAGGTGAATTTCTTTCAACACTTTTAAAAGACTTCTTAATGATTTTAAACTTGACATAAATTTCACATTTCTCGTGATTATCAATATGACATGAAATTGAGCCATTTTTCACCATGCATCTCATGGTGTTTTTCTCTATATGTGCTAATCTACTATGCGACAAAATAATAGACTCAATCATGTCAACAGAAGTATTATTATTATCATCATCGATGCTACAATTACATAATTTGACCATTCATTTACTAGATTAGCCTTTTCTTACAAAAGTATTATTTAGAGACTAACATAGTTTTCTGAACTCAAACACAACCTTGATTCAGGTTTTACCAAGAGTCCTCTACTAACAAGGTTTCGGTTCACATTCGAGACATGAAGCACGTTGGTGAAGGTGACCTTCTTGCCTCTTGTCAAACATAGTTCCGTTATTTTTCCAACCACTTTAGAGCAATCTTCATTTTTCATTTAGGTTTTTTGACCATCATTAATCTCTTGATAGGTTTTGAACACTATCTATCGTATCTGACATGTAATGTAATACAAGTATCATACCATGATGTTGAGACCTTGACTTGGACAACATTTATTTAGGCTCACAACAGCCAAGATTTTTGGCTCAACAGAGCTCACCTTTACCTTTTCTCCTATCAGTTTCTTCTTAAACTTGCAATCATGAGCATACTGTTCGTTCTTGCTGTAGACATAGCATGCTCCTTTGGACTTTTTCTTCTCTTGATCCTTCTTAGAACTGTAAGAATTCTCTTTTCTTTTCATTAGACTGTCCAGGCTGACTGATGGAATTGGCTTTAGAAGTGCCCTCACAAGAGTTTTCACTCTTATCTCTTGCCTTAGATTATTCCTCAATCTTCAAATATTTTGGTATTTGTTCCAAAGAGAAATCTTTGGAACTGTGGAGAATCTTCTTCGGGTAACTTCTCTAAGGTGATGGTAACTTACCAATAATTGCACCAACTTGTAAAGCTTCTAACACCCCAAATTTAACAGCCCGTAACTTATTCATGATAATATATAGTTCATGTACTTATGGTTGTAAAGGCTTGTCATCATGCATCTTGAAATCAAAATACTGAGAAATAAGGTCATATGATGAATTAAATTAATTGAGGAATCAATTAAATTGGACCTAGATAATTAATTTAGATCCAAGCCCAATATGGGTGTAGCCTTAAATGAAGCCCATTAAAAATTAAATTGGAAGAATTAAGCTTCCTAATTGAAGTGTGAATGGAAAAGAAAGACAGGGTTTTAGAGTTCCCTTAAGGATAGGACTTAAGGGACTTATTTAAGTCCCATTGGCCAAAAAGTAAAGCACAAAAATGCTTCAAATTTTCGGCCATAGCAACCCCAAAATCACTCCCCTCTTCCTCCTTTTTCCAATGAAAAGATTCCATCTCTTAGCTGAGTTCCAATGCTCCTTTCGCCGGTTGAAGTGAGAATTAAGACACACACACACCAATTCTAATACAACGGTCATATTAAATTTCTAAAAAAAATCTAGTTAGAATTGTCGGATTGATTACTAGTAGCATAGTATCAATCATGCGTGAACGTCCAAATTGTGAATACCATTAAAAGAGTGACGATTGGAACTCTAGATTTGTGCAAAAAAGGGACAACGAATTAATCATTTTATATCCACGTCATCAACCGAAAAGTAATTCAGGTTAAAGCTTATGAAACTTTCCTATACATAGATACTAAAACGCACAATTGGTTAATTGTGACAGTTCCGAGAAAAGCTATATTTCACATATGATATGTTTTGTAATTCATTACAAAAAAATTTAATTTTCTGATGTGAATCACTTCCCAAAATATACGAACCGAACAATAGTATTAGAGCTTGGTTTGTGTTTTTAAATATACTTTAAATTGAAATTGGTATATTCTATGCTGTAAATTACAATTGTATGTGAATTGATCATAAATAAAATTGATTTTTTTTTGTTTAGGATTGATTTTTTGTTTTACACATTAAAACAAATTTTGGAATAAAGTAATAAAAAAATTGGACAACAAGTCGACACAATAGCAGGGTGGTTGCACAACAACGGATAGCTATAATACTCGACCTAGGCGCTAAGCAGCAACCCAGCACCCATGTCTGAGCAGCCTGCCAGTGCCCACTCGAGGATAGTAGATGGTGGAAGGTTGTCAGGTTGGGCACATACCTATGTCTACGAGGCGATAGGGCTGGGTGCTGAAAGTTTTCTAATACCTAAGAAATCCAAATTTTAGTTTCTATGATTGGTCGTTGCAACAAGGCTTGGCGTCGAGCCCTAAGCCGCCAAGGCACCCATCGGATACGAAGGCACTCGACGAGCTCCCACCCCAGCTTGATATGCAGCATGCTATCAGGTGTCAGGTGCCTGCGCGGGCACCAAGTCACTCATCTGGTGACTGCGGGTGCCCAATGCCCAATCACTTGACGAGGCACTACTAGGTAGCCCACGCACATGATTGTGATGCATGGAAGCACGTTATGTAAACTACTTTTAATGTTCTAATTATGTTATTGTAAAATTATGTGATATGCAGAATTTAGTAGAGAGAGATAGAGAAAGGAGAAGACAGTAGTAGATTTAGCTGATAAATTATTCTTTTCATTTCCACATATTAACATGTATATACATAGTGTGAAATAACCAACAAGCTAGAACTTGAAAACTTTAACTATCCACTAAAGCACATCTCTCTACTAAACTATCCACTACTGCACATATACTCAGTAAACTATACATGCATTTCTCTTCACTAAACTACCCACTAAAGTATAATTTAAAGGCTAATAAAAAGAAACATGTAACCAACAACTTGGACTAAGTCAGGCACACATCACTCTTATCCCTGCTTTAGGATCCTTGTCCGCAAGGATAAAATTTGGATATGACTTGGCAAAGTGCCACTCATTCTCCCAAGTTGCATCTTCTATGGGCTCTTCTTCCCATTTAACCAAAATCTCAGTCTTTGGATGATATTTTCCTTTATAATTGACATGGTGATCTATGATACCTTCAAGTTGTGGAAGAATGTTAGAATTATCTGTAATTGATGGAAGTTGAGTGGTAGTCAAAGTGACAATTCCCAAATGCTTCCGTAGCAGACTGACATGGAACACATCATGAATTTGAGAACTAAGAAGGAGAGCTAGTCTATATGCCACTATTCCCACATTTTCCATTATCTAATAGGGACCAAAAAATACGGAGCCAACTTCATTGAATCTTGAAAAGCAACTACAGTCTGTCGATATGGTTGTAGCTTTAAATATACATAATCTCTGACATTGAAAGAAACCTTCCGTTGGTTTTTGATCTGTTTGACACTTTATTTGATTTTGGGCGAGCAAAAGATTGTGGCGTAACTCACATAGAATGGCATCATGGTCAAGCAGGTATTCATCAATAGCTTTGACACAGAAAGTGCCCGAAACATAAGCCAGTAGGCTAGGAGGTGGAATGCCATAAACGGCCTCGAAAGGTGTCATTTTATCCGAAGCTATAACTTTTTTGCCTACATTTCCACCCACCGTGCAGCCTGATTGCGCACCAACTAATCAGCCAACTCTCCCTCACACACTCTCGTGTTTAATTTTGTTCAGACTGTAGTGTTTTTGCAAGCCAAGCATACATGTATACACAAAACGTAAAGCAACATAGTAATTATGGAAAAATCCAACCCTATATATTCTCAATTTCTACAAGGATTCTTGCCAATGGCTTTACACAATGCTTTCTAAAATGTGCAAGTCTATGGCTAACAAAAGATATAGGCAACAAGAAACACTGCAGTGGACATCCCCACTGCATGGGAAATGAGCCAATCAAATGCCATCATCTGACAAAACTGCTAGTCAAACCCAGCCACCATCTGTAATGTGTCGGGCAGTTGGCTTGGCCAATAACCACCAAGAACCGCCTCCACATGTCTATCATATACCTGGAAACCGTTAACAGGGTTATCATCCGCATGTCCAAACATTAGGTCAATCGTCTACCACCTGACTGAGTACTTTTGGCGTGCCAGCCACCCGTTTGCATGCTATATGAAGTTTCTTCACACGTCAGGTCCAAGTTTCCCACAAGCTGCTGAGAAATACCACACATTAGTTACTCGTTGCTGAGTCACTACACATATTTGCCACCCAATGCCACATACTTGCATGCAAGGCCCAACTCTTTGCGCGCAGTACCTAGCCAATGTTGAACACCACTTCACATGGTGCCCCAACACTCGCCCACAAGTGCCCATAATATTTAGCCAACAACTGACGCACTGTCACACGATGCCTACATGATGCGCACGACAACACTGCCACCCGACGAGATTGAGTGGACCCACTTGTAGGTCATGTCGGACTCGAGTCGACCCACGTCGGACCTTGGACTGAGCCATGGTACACTCCATCAATCCATGTCGAGCCATGATCGAGCCCTAGGGGCCACTATACGGAAAGGTCCTCTAAGGACCCTTCTCCTCTTGTAATAGGCTTAAAAATTTTTTTTGACAACAATAGACATTGAAAGTCCGAGAAAGTATACCTGACCCATCTCAACATCTAAGCCTCTGATCAAGCCACCATTTTTACGAATGTGGCCCTAGTGATGCCCATAATCACTAACAAGTCCTAACTCCAATCGTGTTCTGGACCACCCAACGTGTGCCCATCATCGGCACCCTACTGTGCTGTTTGCCCATCGTGCACTACCGACCATCACCTGACGGGTCACTAAGTTACCTACTCCAGCACTATTCTAATATGTACCATAAACCTCAATGTTGCCAAATACCCTCATTTCAATATACCATGTGCTGCAAGCAGCTCGTGCCATGGCACCAACACTTAGCCAAATCTGATGTTGCACCATGCCGGCACCCATTGCCCACTGGCACGCAAGCCTGCAGTGCCAGGGCACCCAATTCCCTAAGGGGTTAACAAACCTCCTCCACTAAAAGAACCTGATATCTTTGTCAGAGGTGGAGCATCCCCCTTAGAAGCCTAGTAATCATCAATTTTCTTTTCAAACTGCCACAAGTTAACATTTCGTTCCCAAGTAGTATCTAACTTAGACTCATCTTTCTAGCGGACCGAGTAATCTGTCCTCCTATTTTTCTTATCATGTCTTATAGTTCGGTGATCAAGGATCTTCAAAACCTTATTTTCATATTCACGTCGGATTACAAATGAGGCACGTCGCGCCTATACACATGAAGTATTCCCATCATCTTTATTGTAATTTTTCAAAAAACTTACATGAAATATTAGATGGATTTTTAACCTATTCAACAACTTCAACTAGTAAGCCACATTTCCCATTTTACTCAAGACTTCAAATGGATATTCATACTTAGGGATCAACCCATGATGAATTAATTTGGAATTAATTTAAAACTAATCTTTTACATAATCTATGGAGTTAGCTTCAGATAAACCTGCTCACCCATACTAAATTCCACGTGTCATCTACCCTTATCAACATACTTTTTCATTTTACATTGGGCCTTAGCCAAACTATCCTTGGCTTCATCAAGCAACTCATGTTTTGCCCTTGCAAAATAGTAGGCAACAAAACACTTACCATCCATTCCTGCACTGCAATCTCATGGGGTATCATAAGTTACTGTCCATACACCAATTCAAATGGATGCATACCTATTGTTGATGACTTATGCAAATTGTAATAAAATTGAGCCATATCCAACAAACCAACCCAATCTTTTTGACTTATAGAAATATAATGTCTCAAGTACTCTTCCAACAGCTAATTCCTCATTTTCTTCTAACCATCGGTTTTAGAATGATTTGTGTGGAAAACTTCAACTCTATTCCCATCATGTTAAACAAAGTTGTCCAAAACTGGCTAGTAAAGCAGGTATCCCTATTACTCACAATGTCCTTCGAAAGACCAAAATACTTGATCACATTTTTTAAAAATTACTCAGTAGCAACTTTAGCAGGACAAGCACTAGAAGCAGCAAGAAACACAACATACTTTGAGAATCAATCAACAATAACAAAGATCGAAGCTATAATGTTAACTTTAAGTCCATTGAGACGGACTACCATGGTCTTTCGGGAATGGGCAGGGGCTGCAACAATCCTGCTTCTTTTTTTTCTCTTTAACTTGTCTAATTGGCACATTAAATAAGTTCTATCATATGCTTCAACATCCTATTCCATTTTTGACTACTAATACCGATGAGACAATAATACAAGCATCCTTTCAATACCTGCGTGACCAGCCCACTGAGGGTCGTAGGTTTCCCTCATCAGTCGTTGCCATATCGGGCCACTTAGCACATGGGCCCTTCCACCCTTAGCATATAACAACCCATCATCTAGCCAATACTTTCTAAGATGACCAACCTTAACCTATTCAATGAGCTTCTTATATACAACATCATTTTGGATGATTCTCAAATCCGTTCCAAGAAATCTAACTCAATAAGAGTCAAGGCTACAACATACTCTTCTACGAACTTCAGCTTAAAGCATTAGCAACATAGTTGTGTTTGCCCGACCTATGCACCCATTTAAAATTAAATTCCTCAAAAAACTCTTGCTAACAAGCCTATTTAGGAAAATAATATTTTTTGAGTTCTGAAATAGGTATTGATAACATTATCCGTAATAATAGTGAACTTTGTTCCCAACAGATAGTGCTTCCAAGCATCTAAACAGTGGATGATCGTAGTTATTTTCTTCTCATGGGTACTGCATCACATCTCATCATCTTTCAGCTTATGACTTTCAAAAGCAATCGGGTGTTTATCCTATACCAAAACACCTCCAATCGTCCGATCAAAAGTATCAACCTGCACCTCAAATGGTCTGTCAAACTTTGGAAGTTTTAGCACTAATTCTGAAGAGATAGACTGCTTTAGGACCTCAAAAGCATTCTGACACATAACTTTCCATTCCCACTTCAGATCCGTCTTAAGCAAATCCATTAAAGGGCTAACTATTTTGGAGTAGCCTTTAATGAATCGCCTATAGTAATTTGTCAATCCCAAAAATGATCTTAGCTCAACAACTTTAGATGGGGCAGACCAATCAACCACAATCTGTACCTTTCTTCCATCCATCATAATTTTTTCTTGGCTAATGATGTGACCAAGGAAAGTGATTTATTCTCGACAAAATTCACATTTCTCTTTCTTTGCAAATAACTTATTTTCCCCCAACTTCTAAAAAACAACTCATAAATACACAAATGGTCATCCAAAGACTCAGAATAGATAATAATATCATACAAATAAACAACCACAACTCGATATAAGAACTCATACAACACATCATTCATTCAGTTGCAGAATATAGTAGGGGCATTAGTTAAGCCAAAAGACATCACCATGAACTCATAAAAGTTATACCTCGTAACATAAGTCATTTTTTCATTATCACCAGCAGTAATATGGACTTGCCAATCCCGACCTCAGATCAATCTTTGTGTAGTATCGTGCTCTTGACAGCTTATCGAATAGGTCCTGGATATTTGGAATAATGTACTTATTTTTTATAGTAACCTTATTCAAAGTCCTGTAATCAACACACATCCTCAACGAACTGTCTTGCTTTTTTGGAATAGAATTGGGGATCCATAAGGAGCTTTAGAAGGCTGTATCGATCCAGTATCCAAAAGTTCACCTAACTATTTTCTCAACTCGGCTAACTCTGAATGACTCATCCTGTAAAGAGCCTTAGCAGGGGGTCTTGCACCGAATTCCAACTCAATCTTATGATCAATAGCTCATTTAGGAGGTAACTCTTTTGGTAGTTCATGAGGCATTACATCGTTGAACTCCTTCGATAATTCAGCCACCAAATCTAGCACCTCTTGATAAACATTAAGCTTGATCTCAACCAATGCAACAAGGCAGGAGACTTTACCATGTTTTATGCTTGCCTTCAACTACATTGCTGAGAGCAACCCTGACTTTTTATCCACTGGCTTAAGGTTCTCAGCATCATACATACCTCGAATAAAAGAGAGGCAACTATCATCTATAATCATCATTTCGCCCAAATGAGGCATCACTGCAACCTTAGCCACAACTAGAAAATCATTCCCAATGATGATATCAAATTTGTCAAGGGGAACAACCATCAAACACACAGCTCGTGCTAAGAACCAATCGTCAAGTCGACGTTGGCTAATCCTTGATCGGCTTTACTTCTGAATTAATAGCTTTAATCTGACTAGTATGTGACAGCAGACTCAGTCCTAACTTTTGAATCTCCCGTTTAGCCACAAAGTTATGAGTGGCACCTGTGTCTACTATGGTCATCACTTATTTGCCATGCACAACAACCTTCACGTACATAAGGCCTTTCTAATTAAGGGGCTTACCCTACATTGCACCAATTAATTATAGGGGATTGACTTGAGAGGGTCTATTGTCATTATCATTATCTGTCTTAGCAATGAGGGCATTCAACTTTCCATGTTTGGGATAATCTCACATTCGGTGGTCACCACCGCAAAGGTAACAACCCTTTCTCGTCCTGTCCACCATAAATTAGGACTCTATGGACTTGGTCACCTTCATCTCTTTGGTCTTCTTTTTTTTAAACTTATCCTCCTTACCCGACTTGCCAGTTTTCCCCTTATCATTCCCAGAATCCTTCTTTCTAGGTTCAAAATTTGGGCCACCAACTACTCTAAAATCTACCAAATGGTCAGCAACAACAATAGCGAATGGCAAATCCTTGACTCCTTGCCTACAAAGTTTGGCTTGGGCCCAAGTCTACAATCCGACCAAGAAGTTGAATAGCTTGTCTTTCTCCGACATCTTCCTCACGTCAAGCATTAAT
Source organism: Paulownia fortunei (assembly GCA_019321725.1). Taxonomy (NCBI): domain Eukaryota; kingdom Viridiplantae; phylum Streptophyta; class Magnoliopsida; order Lamiales; family Paulowniaceae; genus Paulownia; species Paulownia fortunei. The sequence goes on along the minus strand of CM033117.1, from coordinate 2,941,807 downwards.
GAACTGAACTCTTTCACATAATCCCTCACTGTCGCTATATGTTTAAGTTTTCATACGGACTCCTGTGTAAGCCACAAAGTATTGCACAGAAGAAATTGTTCCTTCAATTCATTCTTCAAGATATCCCACATTTCAACCTTATCACAGTTTGCACTAGCATCGTCTAAAAGATGGGTATGCCACCATAATTTGGCATCACCAGCAAGGTATATATTGGTGATGGAGACCTTCTCAGCATCTGGAACATGTACAACCTAAAAATATGTTTCTATGTCCTAGAGAAAGTTTTCCAACTCTTTGGCACTTCTAGCACTGGCAAAGAGTTTGGGATCGGGCACTTTAACCTTGGACAAAGAGGGCTTAACTTTTGGGGAACCAGCAGCCAGAACCTTCTTTAGAACATGCAATTCTATGTTCATAGTGTTAATTTTCAAATTGACAGCATCAATAAAGATACTCACATCCTCAGCTACTAAAATAATTCGTCCCTCAATGAATTTGGGCATCTACCCATCGATTTCTACAAATTTTTTACCAAACATTGCAAGTCTCAAATTTGCTGGAAAACAACCATCGTTGAAGACTCCGACGGTGGTCCAAGTAAGCCTTCAGCCCACTGTATCCTTGCCTCAAGTGCAAGGATATGATCTTGCAGCGAATTTCGATTAGCCATGCACCAAAATGCAGAGATTAGAAGCCAATAGGGTTCTGATACCACTTGTCACAGGGGTGTTCAAAGCTATAAATTTTTCGCCAACGTTTCCACCCATAGTACGCCCTGATTACGCACCAACCAATCAGTCAATTCTCCATCACACACTCTCATATTTAAATTTGTTCTGAGTGTGATGTTTTTGCAAGCGAAACATATACGCATGCACAAAATATAAAGAAACACAGTAATTGTGGAAAAACTCAACCATGTATATTCCTCAATTTCTAAAAGGATTCTTGCCAATGGCCTACACACAATACTTTCTAAAAATGTGCAGGTCCATGGCCAATAAAATATATAGGCAACAAGAAATATTGCAGTGGACATCTCCCACTGCATGGGAAATGAGCCAATCAAATGCCACCAGATGGCAAAATTGATAGTCAAACACAGCTACTGTCTATCATGTGTCGGGTGGTTGGATTAGCCAAGAATCACTAAGAACCACCCCCCAAATGTCTATCACATGCCTGAAAACTATCAGCAAGGTCATCATCCATATGTTTAAACATCGGGTCAACCTTCTGCCACCTGACCAAGCACTTTTAGCGTACCCCCCACCCGTTCACGTGCTATTTGAAGTTCCCGCGCACGTCGGGTCCAAATTTCCCACAAGCTACCAAGAAATACTGCACTTTGGTTACCCGTTGCTGAGACACTGCGCATAAGGTCCAACTCCATGCATGTAGCACCTAGCCAACATTGAACACCACTCCGCATGATGCCCCAACACTCGTCCACAAGTATAATACCCGAGCCTCGTGCTACTCATCTGGTCAATATAGTTCATGCATTTCATGTTACGTATGTGTATTTTGTATTTTAATTGATATTTCAGATTACACTATATTTTATGTGGTATTTTTAGTAATTAAACTTTTGAAGTTGTCACCCGATATTAGTTTTCAAATTCTTTAATCTAATTAGTTGAGTTGACACTAAGATACAAGGATTTAGATGTCAACTACCAAATACCATTAGGATACACGTGAGTGAAAGATGGCATCGTTGTGTTTATCGATGTATGATAAACTATACAAATAAATTAATTAGAAAGAAAATAGTGATAGTAATGGTAATAATAATAATAAAAGAAAGTAAGGATATTATCATATTAATTAAAATGGTGTAAATTCTTAATAAAAAATAAATTTGGGGGCTTAAAAATAAATATATAAAAATATATATACACACATATTATGTATTAATTATATATAAAAATATAATATACATACACATATATATGTATATATGTAGATGTACGGAATATATATATAAGTATGTGTATGTAGTATAATATATATATATATACACGTGTATAGTATATTAGTTTATGTTTTAGATATGCATATGCTATAATATATATTATATTAAAGTTCCTTAATTGTTAAGTTATTGACACACACTACACACGAACACACGATAGCAGAGAAACAAAAAGAAGAAGAAAAAGAAAGAAAAGAGAGAAAAAAAAAAGTGCTCCAACAAATTTCAACAGTAGAAATTGGAGAAAAATTTTGAGTAAGTCCCTTCTTATTTTTGTACAGATAAAAATATATATTTATACCGTTTATTTTAATTTGAAAGAAAGTTTTTTTTATTTGAATTAACTAGTTATCTACCTATGAGACAATAATTAATATACACCTTTAATTCAAAATTAGTTACAAAGATTTGATTTTTGTTATCTTATATTAATCGGATGAATAAGCTAATTTAATTGAGGGATTGATTGGGGGATTATAACACATTAATTAGATAATATTAGAATAAATTCAAAACGAGAAATTAAGGTATTTAAAAGATTTTGATTGGGTTGAAGTATAAATTTTAAGGTTTGATTGTTACTTAATTAAATTTAAGATTTGAAATCCCTTATGAGATTTGATATAGAAATCTATTGATTAAGAATAAAAATTAATACACTATACTTTTACATGTGGCCTTATATCTAAGGTTAGGAAGGAGAATCTTATTAACCTTTAGTAGGACATCAAAGGTGAAAGGTAAGTAAAAATCCATTTACAACTGCAATGTATGGACATAGTATTTCGTGCATTATTTATATTAAAGGTGATCTTTGTGTCTTAACGTGTGTATTATGAGTATTATACATACCTTATAGTGCATATGTTGCTTGGATGATGGGACATAGGATCTATTGTGTCATTGGACATGTCATTCATCAGCATTTATATGTATATGCATAACACATGCTCATAGTTGAGGTTTTTGCACGCATGGCATTATTTTTAGAAAGAAAATATTTTAGTTGGCCACTACTAGTGTACCGAGGATGTGTGACTTATTTATATGATATTTTGGAGCGCCGCGAGTATTATTTCTCGAAGGATCATAGGGGTTGACAGGAGGTGTGCCTCTGGTGGTCACGAGGGGTGGACCACTTGATGTACCCTTATTAACGCCGCTAGTGGGAAGACTTTTAGAGGGTTACAAGGGAAGATAGGGGGTGGACCTCTGGTGATTCCAAGAGATGGCTCCCGGACTGTGTCAATCTGTTTATGACCATATGATTATTAATATTATTGAGAGTTCTATCTAGTAGATAGGCCAAGGGCCCAGTGATGGAAAATGATCTTGAATTAATTAACTAATTTTGAGCATGAGCTTGCATTCTTGTCATGATCTCATAGAAATGCATTGCATTTATGTTTGATTATCCCTTCAGTATGCATGTTTTTCACTTAGTGAGTATTAGCTCACGTAGTTCATGCATTATAGGTGAGTTTGGTGATACTTGAAGCTATGGACTTACTGGCCAAGATACTGGAGTTCCTACAGCTTCTGAGGATCAGTGTATATGGATGACGACCTGTTGGGCTGGTTGTTAACTTATTTGATTTTGGAGTCTACTGTATTGAATTTTGAAACTTGTACTGTGTGTTACTTTTAAAACTAATTTGTACATAGGTATGTAAATATTGTGGTTGTTATGGGTCTTCTGCAGGATATATATATTAATCTATGAGTGGAAAAATAATTTATTATTTATTAATATGTTACAGGGATAAAAAAAAAATCATGCATGCACACAGGTTCTATCATGTCAAATTATACTATATATATATAGTTGTGTAGTAATGGGGGTATTACAGAGTGGTATCAGAGCCCGATTACAGGTTATGTTGATTGACTATGTACATAAACTTGGAACTTGTAGAAACATAACTTTGCTCGTAAATTTTATTTTATTATGTGATGCATTATTATTTCATTAATTATATTGGCCATGTTCTAAAATAATATTGCAGTCGTGACAAAAACAAGGAGTGAGAGTAGTAGTGGAGGTAGAAACCAAGAAGGGGAGACACCTATGCCAAATGATGATCGGGACACTATTATAAATCGACTTATAGAACTTATTCAGCGATAGTTAGAACAAATTCAACAACTCATCCAGCAAAGGGATGTGGGTGGACAACAGAAAGCTGAAATGAATCAACCACAACTCCGAGTGGAATAAGTGGAGATAGTTGGGGAAAGATTCAAGAAACTCAATCCATCAATATTTGAAGATGCGGTAGATCCCACAGCCGCAGAGGATTGACTGAGAACCCTAGAAAATATATTCCAGTATAGCAAAGTCCCAGAGGAAGAGAAGGTGATATGCGCCTCTTTTATGCTTCGTGGAAGTGTTGGACACTGGTGGGATACAATGAGGAGTATAGAATATCCCTCTACTATGACATGGGAAAGATTTAAAGAGTTATTCAGGAACAAATACTTCACAGCTCCTGTTTGTACAATGAAGATGAATAAATTTATACATCTGCTGTAGGAAACTATGATAGTCGAAGACTACATTCAAAAATTTGAATAGTTGTCCAGGTTGCCACATATATGATCAGCACTGATGCACTGAAAATATAGAGATTCCTTAAAGGTTTGAGGCTAGAACTATATAGAGATGTTAATATGGCTGGGAATTCAAGGAGTCACTTATTCACAGATTGCTGAGAGAGCATTAGTTGCTGAGTAAGATGGACTTAGAATTGTTCGTGCGCAGGAAGCTCATCATTAATTTATACAAGGACAAGGACAGAGATGGGTTGAAAGTGAAAAGAAGAGACCATTCCAGCTCATAGCCAGAAACCTAAATTTTGATGAAAATAAGGGCAGCAACAGTAGAAGTACAATAAGAGACCAAAGATAGAGCAGGGGAAAGCGCCGATGTCATAATCTATATGCCCTAGATATAGTGTCCAACATATAGGAAACTGCCCTACAGATTCTAGAAGGTGTTATGTGTATGGAAAGGTTGGCCATATTGCCAGAACATGCTGGGAGAACTCAAACTCTACAAAGCAACAAAATGTACCAGCTAGAGTTTTTACCATCACTAGAGCAGACACAAAGGTGAATCCATCGATAATGACAGGTAAACTCTTTATCCATGATACTCCAGCATTCATACTATTTAATTTAGGAGCTACACATCCATTTGCGTCCACTGACTATGTGAAGAGGCTGGGTAAGACACCTGATGTAATAGAAGTCAGTTACAATGTGATGATTCCTTCTGGAGACTCAAAGCAAACCAATTAGATTTTGAAAGCCTGTTCCATTCTTATTGAAGGTAGAGAACTATATGTTGATCTGATTGTATTGGCCATGAATTACTATGATATAATTTTGGGCATGGACTGGTTATCAAAGTACTGTGCTATCATAGATTGCTAGAAAAAGACAGTGATATTTCAACCTCCTGGAGAAGAACTTTTTATTTTTATTGGGATTATGAAGAGCTTCAGATTCCCACTAATATCAACGTTGAAGGCACAACGGATACTAGAAGCTGGCTATGAGAGGTATTTAGTTAGTGTTATAAGCATTGAAAAAACAACACCATCCTACCATTAGTGAAGTACCAATAGTTCAGGAATACCCTGAAGTATTCCCAGATGATCTCTCTAGGTTACCACCATATCGTGAGATAGAGTTTATTATTGACCTGCAGTCGGGGAGCGTCTCCAATCTCAAAATCCCTGTACTGAATGGCTCCATCTGAGTTAAAGGAATTGAGGATACAATTACAGGAGTTGCTGAAAAAAGGTTTTATCAGACCTAGCTTTTCACAGTGGGTGCGGCCATTCTGTTTGTACGAAAGAAGGATGGTACGATAAGACTATGTATAGACTACCTAGAATTGAATAAGGTTACAATCAAGAATAAATATCCTTTACCTTGGATTGATGATTTGTTCGATCAGCTCCAGGGTGCAGCACTATTTTGAAAAATTGATTTACGATCTGGGTACCATCAACTGAAAATAAAAAAATATGACATTTCGAAGATAGCATTTCGTATGAGGTATGGACATTATGAATTTTTGGTAATGCTATTTGGATTGACTAACGCCCCAACAGCTTTCATGGACCTGATGAATCAAGTATTCAGAGATTTTTTGGATAAGTTTGTTATTGTGTTTATCGATGATATTCTAATTTACTCCAAGACAAAAGAAGTGTACATGGCACATTTGAGAATGGTGTTAGAGGTTTAAAAGGTGAAACAATTATATGCTAAATTTAAGAAATGTGAATTCTAGTTGCATTAAGTGGTATTCTTGGGACATGTCATATCAGGGGCAGGGATATCAGTAGGTCCAAGTAAAGTAGAAACTATTAATAGCTGGTCACAACCTACAAATCCTTCAGAAATACGTAGCTTTCTTGATTTGGCTGGATACTACTGTAGATTTGTATAAGGATTTTCCAAGATTGTTTCCCCTTTAACACAATTAACATGAAAGGGTATCATATTTAAATGGACAAAGGCATGCAAACAAAATTTTCGAGAATTGAAGAAGAGGTTGACATCAGCACCCATTCTTTCAATTCTATCAGGTACTAGAGGCTTGGTAGTTTACAGTGACACCTCGAAGAATAGTTTGGGATGTGTACTAATGCAAAATGGGAAAGTGATTGCATATGCATCAAGGCAGCTAAAAGAATATGAAAGAAATTACCCTACACATGATTTGGAGCTTGCTGCAGTGGTATTTGCATTGAAGATATGGAGGCACTATCTATATGGGGAGCGGTGTGAAATCTATACGGATCACAAAAGCTTAAAATACTTCTTCACACAAAAGGAACTGAATATGCGACAACAAAGGTGGTTGGAGCTGGTGAAGGATTATGATTGTGCTATCAACTACCATCCTGGTAAGGCTAATGTGGTGGCAGATGCACTGAGAATAATATCAATACAAGGTACCGCAGCTACTCTTTCTATTCAGAGATTAGAGTTAATTGAATTCCAAAAAATGAATATGGAGATTGTACAGTTGGGAGAAATGGAAATAAAGTTGGCAACCTTGACACTCCAACCGATGTTAATTGACAAAATTCAATAAGGATAACAAGGGGATGAATATTTTGCCAAGGTGAAGAAAGATATTGCTTCGGGGGTACCGTCTGATTTTAAAATATTTGCGAACGTTGGGGGTTTAATTTAGGTGATGATTGTACGTGCCCCATGTGGATAATATCAGAAAAGATATTCTTATAGAGGCACATTCAATACCTTATTCAATACATCTAGAAGCTACTAAAATGTATAGAGATTTGACGATGCATTACTAGTGGCCAGGTATGAAAAGAGATATTACACAGTACGTGGACCAATGTTTCAAAATTAGTTACAAAGATTTTATTTTTGTTATCGTGTATTAATCAGATGAATGAGCTAATTTAATTGAGGGATTGGTTGCGGGGATTATAACACATTAATTATATAATATTAGAATAAATTTGAGATGAGAAATTAAGGTATTTAAAAGATTTTGATTGAGTTGAAGTATAAATTTTAAGGTTTGATTGTTACTTAATTAAATTTAAGATTTAAGATCCCTTACGAGATTTGATATAGAAACCTATTGATTAAAAATGAAAATTAATACGCTATACTTTTACATACGGCCTTATATCTAATGTTAGGAAGGAGAATTTTATTAACCTTCAGTAGGACATCAAAGGTGAAAGGTAAGTGAAAATCCATTTGCAACTGCAATGTATAGACATAGTATTTCGTGCATTATCTATATTAAAGGCGATCCTTGTGTCTTGATGTGTGTATTATGAGTATTATACATACCTTATAGTGCATATGTTGCTTGGATGATGAGACATAGGATCTATTATGTTATTGGACATGTCATTCATCAGCATTTACATGTTCATACATAATACGTGCTCACAGTTGAGGTTTTTGCATGCATGACATTATTTTCAGAAAGAAATTGGCCACTACTATTTTACCGAGGACTATGTGGCTTATTTATATGATATTTTTGGGTGCCGCGAGTATTACTTCTCGGAGGATCATAAGGGTTGACAGGAGGTGTGCCTCTGGTGGTCACGAGAGGGTGGACCACTTGACTGTGCTCTTACTGATGCCTCTTTAAAATTTCAAAGGTTTCATAAACTTCTCAACTCTATGATTCCTAGGTTGTGTTATCTCTATGATCATAAAATATTTCCTCTCTCGAGTGTCGAATCTCATACATCAAACAATCTCAATTAGTGGACAAATAATGAAGATGCAATAATAAACAAGATAACACAAACAAGACGAATAACTTGAACTAATCTTATTTGAAATTTAAAACATAATATTAAATAAGGTTACATCATTCTCTAAAAAGAAAAGTTTAGTTCACCATGGATGAATACAACTTCAATAAATAAATAAGAAAAAACATGGAAATTATTCACCAATTTATGAAGTGGAGGAATGGTTGAAACTTTCTTGTCTCCGTTTGTTTCTCTCCAAGAATGGTTGCCTTGGTTCCAGAAAAATGAATGGGTCTTGTCTCCAAGTACCTAATGGCCTTCTTTGGTTCCAAGAACCAATCTCTCCCCCCTTCTTTAGTTGATGTTCATATTTCCCTTTTAAACTTCTCCCTAATGATTCTTTCCTCAAGAGTCTTCCAAAAGAAACCCTGAAATTCTTCCACTTTTCTTGATTTTTCTTCAAAAGAAACCTGAAAATCCTTTCACTTTTCTTGGTTTTTTTTCAAAAGAAACCTAAAATCATTCCCCTTTTCTTGGCTTTTTCTCTTTTTTTCTCCACCAATTTAGTGTATCCACTAGAGCATCACATAGGTCATGATGTATAGGTGTATCTAATGTGTATATCTCATAAAAATGCCAAATTCATGATCCATTGCCACTTGTCACAAAGAAAATTCATCAGCATATTTTTTGGTTAGCAGGATGGCGCCTAGGCACAGAAAAATGGTCCCTAGGTGCCATGTATTCTATTTTAGCAGCTTCGAATGGCGCCTAGGTGCCATTGCTTCTGTTTTTTCCTCCTTTATTTTAGTGTTTTAACACTATTCAGTCCTTATAACTAGTGTTTGACCTCTTTCAAAGATGCATTAGCTTTTGATGTCTTCTAATGAATTGTAGCTCTATGTTTTGACTTTCCATGGGCATTTGAATAAACTAAATATGACATCTATACAGAGAGTTATGCATGAAATACTAAAATGTGTTATCTTAGAAAATTGCAGCCTATTGCTGACTTTTGAACTCGATTTTTCTCATTGAAATCGACAGAATTAGATTTTGTGGTAAACATGAAAGTTATAGATCTATCTATTAGATTTCGGTTTAATAATCAAGTCAAAGTATAATAATTAAGTCATCAGTCATACCATAATTCAGATTCTTCAATATTTCAACCAAGTTTTTGGTTTTTTTGCATTTTCTTCTCATTTTGTCATTACCTACAAGATTTCAAACTAAATGCATAAAAGTAACAAAAATACTTGATCACAAACCAAATGTTAATCAAAAGGTATATGAATTATTGGTATAAAACTAATTTATCATTGACCAACTCACAGGTTACGTCAGACTCGGGTCGACCCACGACGAACCCCAGGCCGAGCCATAGTCAAGACGTAGGGGCCACCAGGCGAGAAGGTTCTCCAAAGACCCCTCTCTTCTTATAATAAGCTTAAAAATATTTTTCCTTATAATAGCAGTAGATATTGAAAATCCGAGAAAGTATACTCAATGCATCTCAACATCTAAGCCTTTAATCAAGCCACCGTTTACACCAACATGACCCTAGTGATGCCCACAATCACTAACAAGTCCTAACTCTAATTATGCTTTGGACCACATGACGTGTGCCCAACGTCGGCACCCCACTGTGTTGTCTGCCTGCGTGCACTGTCGGCCATCACCCAATGGGTTGTTAGAGTAGTGCCCAGCGTGCCAATTATTCTGGTCGTTCTTATACTCTTGCGAATTATTCTTATTTATATTAATATCATTTAAATGACAATTTTTATCTTAAATTCATCATAAGAATTAGATAAAGTCCTTACATCACACATACTATGGGGCATGGTTGTGCATATGATGGTAATCGTGGAATATACCTCTAAGACTGTGATCTTAAAACGTTCCAAGTTAAGGATCAATGAGATGGGACATCATTGATCCCGTTGAAACTTACGCATATGATGCAGGCTCGAAATGAGGATACCTCGTTCCATAGGTATTGGTGTGGAGATATTAGTGCATGTATGCGAGTGCTTGTTGGGAACAAGTACATTGAACAGCCCCACCTGAAAATTCTCAATTGGAAATATTCTATTATCGAATGGAAATTTTCTCGTTACGATAGTACAAGAATTAGTCCTTGGACTTGAGACACCATGATAATCTTGTGCATGACATGTTGTACTTTGATATATTTTCCAATTGCATGACAATCACAAGGGGTTTATATTGAGTGTAACATCTTCATGTATGGAGATTAATGAATGGCCAACAAAGGATCCGTCACCTATCTAGATGAATAGATGAATCTCCTATTTGTTCCACTGTACTTGACTCTAAAATCCTTGGCTAAGGTTGGATGAAAATTAGACGTGGGGTTTTCTAATTATTCATCATCGAATCAAGCTACTAGGAATGGAAACATAGTTATTGAGCTAATGGGGTTTCGACTCAATTAGGAGATTAGATGACGAAAGGACCGTACTTGCATGGTATTCGTAATTGAAATAGGTTCGCACATTCACCTTAGACTAGGAGTCATGATGCATTGCTAGATGCTTCCCATATCTTGTGGTTCTTGGAATATGAGTTACACACAAAATTTGGACAAGTCCCTTTCTAGCCTAGAAATTAATCTAAGTGTTGGATTAAATTAATTAATGTGATTAATTAATGGGGTTAAATTAATTCAAGTGTGGAATTAATTCAATTAATTAATTAGATTAATTGATTGGATCTAATTGGATTAGGAAGCCCAATTGGAATATTTAATTAATTGATTGGATCAATTAAGTAAGATGGGTCTAATTAATTAAAAGAATTAATTTAATTGTTGAATCAATTAAAGTAGAGCCTAATTGATTATTTAGGCCTAAACCCATTAAGTGTGGGCTTGTAGGAAGCCCATTAGAAAATTGAATTGGTAATCCAATTCCTAGAGAAAGTTGAATTGAGAATTCAATTTCTAAGAGATAATAAGGAAAAAGAAAAGTCCTTATGGGATAAGGAAACTTACCAAAAGAGTTGGAGATAAAAAAGGAAGAAGAGTCCTATATGGAAAAAACTTGTGGTTGCCTTTATTGACAATTTTCTTGGATATTTTTATGGGAATTTTAATTGCAGATTTTAATTGCAGATTTTAGTGAGAAAAAATAGTTTTCTTTCATCCCCAAAATAATTCGTTCATCCTTTCCTTTCAATCTCCAAATATTCACCAACCTTTTATCTAGTTTAATTCTTGATTTAATTATTGAATTAAGAATTAAATTAAACACCTAAAATACTAGTTGTTAGTGTGTTCTTGTTCCAAACAAAATCATTTTAGGATAAAATTATCGAATCAAAAACTACTAGCATAGGATTCGATTGCGAGTGGGCATCCAAGGTGTGGATACCGTTAGAGGGATAACATTTGGGATCCTAGAAGTGAATCAGATTTCAATCAAAGGGGTTTTGAATTGAAGAATATGAAGATATTTTCATGCAGGGATAACGATTTGAATCGTTTCAATCCCTACATCAGCCAGAGTGCAATCAAGGTAAGAGTTTTTGAAACATTCTTACTTTAACTATCAGAAAACGCACAACTGAATAATTGTGAAAGGGTTCCAGGATTCATTTTAATTACATGTGATGTAATATATATTTATGTTTTTGAAAAATTTTAAATTCCGCTGCGTATATGTCTCCTGGGAACGCACGAACCCAACAGTGGTATTAGAGCCAAGGTTCGTGCATTTCTGATACTTTTCGATTATGTTTATTTAATATATATGATAGATTAAATATTTTTATATGTGATTGGTTTTGAATCAATTAATTTCTTTGTTTGTGATTAATATTATTAATCGTTTTAAATCTTAAAACGATTTAAGAACTGAGACGAGTTAAGAAATTGGATTTCTTGATTTTCAAGAATTTCAAGATTTGTGAAATCTTGAATTTTTTAATTCAAAAATTTCAAGATTTGTGAAATCTTGAATTTCTTGAAACGTGGCAAAAAAAAAATTGGTGTGCCGACCACCCGACGTGTGACATCGGGTAGGCTACCAGTCACCCGTCGGGTTGCCTGCTGCTACCCGATGTGCTGGTGGGCTACCGGCCACCCGACGTGCGGTGTCCCGCCCCTCGACGTGTGACGTCGGGTGAGCTGCCGGCCACCCGACATCGGGCGCCGAGTCGCCCATTGGCACCCGATGTGCGGCACCCAGCCCCCCGACATGTGACGTCGGGTGGGCTGCCTGCCACCCGACATTGGGCGCTGAGTCGCCCGCTCTTACCCGACGTGTGACGTCGAATGGGTTGCAGGCCACCCGAAGTCGGGCGCTAGGTTGCCTACTGGCACCAGGCGTGCAGGCGCCCAGCCACCCAACGTGTCACGTCGGGTGGGCAGTCGGCACCGACGTGTGGGCGCCCAACTGCCCGACGAGTGGTCTGCCCAGCCACTCGACGGGCAGCAGCCTTGTTGAACTGTTGTCCATCCCGCCTCATTACGTAATTATTACGTGAAGTTTATGGTTTTTATTTTAAAATTAAATGTTAATTTTAATTTTTGAATAATCATTTTTCATAAAAATCCCAAATTTGAAAGAAATTGCACAAAACATAATTGGTAAATTTATATGTTTTCATTATTATGTGATGATTTATGTTAAGCATGCTAATTGGATGATCATGGAGCCTAGGCCAATGTGATTGGTTTAATTTTATGCATAATTTGTTATTTTTGAATTTTAATTAAAATGAGACCTGCGAGTCTCACCTTTCTTTATTTTATTCTTGATGTACTTCTATTTCCCTCCTGTGTATCTCCTCTTGGAATTGTTCTAAGGTTTCTTGTAGTTTTAGCAAATGTATTGAGAGTAAAATTAGACGGTGAGGTTAATCTTTTTGTAATTTGGCGGACATTACAAGAACATTGAATGAAGACAGAGGAAAAATGAGGAACAATGCCCATGAATGTATGGGAATATTTATGTAATAGATAGGTCTATTTGCATTTTAATTATTACCTTTAGATTGACCTAGATCCAATTTGATTCAAGTGGATCGCATAAGATTAAAGGCTCATGATCATCTATTTATTTTAGTGTGTATGTGATACATGTTGTGTTTATTTAATATTTTCTTATGATGTATGCTTGTCATCGTTAGGATAGTGAACATTAAATAAACAAGAAAAGAAAACGATGAGACCTTGTATGAAAAATCTAATATGACCCTCACTTGAAAATATTTCAAGTTGAGAACCTTTATTAGTTCAATATCAAGCGTAAATGGGCAATATTGGGTAGGACCCAATCGTTTATGCCTTCCATCAAAAGTAGTGGCATGTCGATACGCTACCACATTTAGTTCGTTGGCCATGAGTCGTAGGATGTGCTAAGTGTAGACAAGCTGTGACCACTACTAAGCATTGAGATGCCCATGGGGTGGACTCATCTTTATTGTTGGCTATGAGTCGTGGAACGTTTAGACGCTCCATCTACATGGATATTTGATGGGTAATATTTGACATTTAGTACCATATGGGCTCATAAAATTGGGGTGTATGGGAAGAAGTGAGGCAAAATAGTTTGAGGGTTGCATGGGGATGCAATTGCTAATATTGTTAGCTACCTTTTAGTTTTGTTGTATAGGCTCATAAAATTAGGGTGTATGGCAAGTCTAGTTGGACTTCAAGCCCACTAAGAAATTAGATTTCTCGAATTTCCATCTAGAGGGTGATGAGATTTGACTAAAATAGTGGGAGACATTTATGATTAAAGACCATATCATAAATGGATATTAATTGAATGAATGCTTAAATTTCTGCCTCGCATAGGATAATGGTTATCGCTAGTAATTCCACATAGGATAATCTAGACAAACAGACAAACTTACTAGCTCAATATAGATGTTTGTCACCATTGTAGATATTTAGGACATAGAAAGAAGAAACACAAGTATTGACTTGCTTAGTTGAATTAGAAGGGGTTCTAATTCAAGTTTATATATTGTTGATATCAACCATTAAGGTTGGTAATTTTTCCTTGAATATTGGATATCGGATATGATCCCATCTTTGCAAGGGGTTGCAGTGGATGACAAGAAAAATGGAGACTAAGATAAAGGACAATCCTTAAGCTTGAGAATAAAGTAAGTGTTGCTTTGTTGGCTATAGGAATGATCCACTTAACTCTAGATGGAATTAGGATAGTATTAGTTAATTGTCTTTGATACAATGACAAATGAACTATACAATCCCAATATTCCATGCTACATAATCAACAAAGTAATCTAAGAATTAGATAATCAAAACAGTGCATACTTGTGGTTAGTTAGATTAGGTCATATCTCTAAAGAAAAAGTTTAAAAGATGGTACATTTGCTTGACCTTTTGGACTTGCATAAGGTGCTAACTTGTAAATCTTATCTGTAGGAAAACATGACCAAATCACCATTTGTGGGACAAATAGAGCAAACCACATCTTTAGATATGATCCAAAGGGACGTAAGCAATCCACTAAGTGTTAGTGTACAAGCGAACTATTCTTACTTCATTATTCTAAAATCCTTTGAAGGATTCAAAGAATTTAGACATGAAGTAGAGAATTAAATCGGCCAAAGTATTAAATCAATCAATGTGATCGATGAAGAGAATACTAAGGTGGTAAGTTCTTGATTATCAATGGAAAATTAGATTCTCACTTTAAGTGAATCCAAGTTGAGTTTCACTTATTTCCTCATTTATTTTAGGAATTTACTCTAGAATCGATAATATTCTTATCAAGTAAGGATATCATCTAAATCGGTGCTCAAAAATATCATATGAGATATGATGTGGTAAAAGACCCCTAGTATATATACCTAAAGGTATAAAAGGGTCTGCTTCTTTAAAGCGGTTAGTGGGAAATATGATGGATGTGAATCCAACTTATGCAAATATGTGGGGTATTCAAATGAATCTAAACAATACCATTTTTATGGTTACTAAGAACAAAAGAGTTTGTTTTCTAGGGATACCACCTTCTTGAGAAGAAGAAATTTTTATTAGATAGAAATTGCTAGACCATAGAATTTGAAACAGTTCAAGAACCATAATTTGTCTCACAAGTGGCAATGGTGTATGAACAAATTACTAAAACTTCTAGTACACAACCTCCAAAGAGATCTAAAAGGATTTCGGGGCTACTTATACGATAAGAGTCTCTTGCTAGAGAGCAGCAATGAGGATCTTTTTTTTAAATATTGATTTGCATAAGGAGTAAAGATGTATAACATCCATACAATCCAAAATGGACTCTATGTACTCCAACAAGGTTTGACCTTGGTGGGCCTATTAGTGGGAATGGTTCCCATTAGCTGCAAACGGGTCTATAAATATAAATTGAAGGACATGGGGAGGTGGTGATCTATAAAGGCAGGACTTAGTAAAGTGTTATGCTTATAGTCAAGGGTTGACTATTGAAGATACTTTTTACCAGACGTGATGCTAAAGTCCATTTACAGTATGCTAATTATATCTACGTATTATGACTACTAGATATGGCAAAGGGATATGAAGACCGTCTTTCTCAATAGGGGTATTGAGAAAGAGATATAAGTTAAGTGGTCTGAGGTCTTCATATCAAACAAACTCAAGCAAAAAGTTTGCAAGCTTTAGAGATCTATTAAGAACTCAAAATAAATTTTCCGAATGTGGAACATTCGATTCTCCAAAGCAATCAAATGATTTGATTTCCTTAGGAATGCGAATGAGTCATATGTGTACAAGAGGGTTAGTGGGAGTATGGTGATGATTGTTGTGTTTTACGTTGACAACATTTTACTCATAGAGATGATGTAAAAATATTGCAGTCAACTGAGACTTGTCATCTACAAAGTTCTCCAAGAGAGATTTGGGATAAGCATACTAGGGATTGGGGATTGAGATTTATAGAGATAGATCTGAAAGGATGCTTGGACTATCCTAAATCCAAGTACATAAATTAGATACTAAAAGGGTTTAGCATGGAAGAATCCTAGGAGAGATTCTTGTTTATAAGTCATGGGATTTTTCTTTCAAAGTCCTCGTCCCCAAAGACTTTTGAATGAAAGAGAAATAATGACTCACATATTTTATGCATCCTTGAAAGAAAGCATAAAATATGCAAATCTATGTACATGATTTGATATTAGAAATGCTATAAGTGTTACGAGCAAAATATCAATCAATTTGATGCGAAAAGCATTAGAAGGCGTAAAGACAGTCTTTAGTACTTATGAAGTACTAAGATTTCTTTTTGGAGTTCAGTTATAGAGAACTGAAACTTAGATGTTTCATCTAGTTTTTAATCTAAAGTAGATAACTTGAAGTCTATGTCTAAATTCATGTTCATCCTAAATAGTGGGACGGTTAGTTGGAAAGAGTTCCGAACTTATAACAACCATGGATTCCACCACCATGGTTGAATACATCTGGGCATACGATCATGGAAAAATGGATTGTTTGGATAAGGAACTTAATCTAAATGTTAGATGTAGTTCCAACCATTGTTAATTGAGTACTGAAGTACTGCGATAACAATGGGGGTCATTGCATAAGCAAAGAAGCCAAAGTCTCATCAAAGGATCCAAGCAGAAATAGATTAGCGATACCCTGGTTATGAAAATCATTGGTAGAGGCAACATCAGTGTGGAAAGATTTGCCTCGGTAGAAAATATAGCAGACCCACTGTTTTAACCCTTTAGATAAGTATTTGAAGGACATCTTCAGAACATGGGATTTAATATGAGGGCAATTATCTCTAGGGCAAATGGGAGATTGTTAGAGTAGTGCCCGGTGTGCCAATTGTTCTGATCATTCTTATACTCTTACGAATCATTCTTATTTATATTAATATCATTTAAATGGCAATTTTTATCTTAAATTCATCATAAGAATTAGATAAAGTCCTTAGATCACACATAGCTATGGGGCATAGTTGCGCATAAGATGGTGATCGTGGAATATACCTCTAAGATTGTGATCTTAAAACGTTCCAAGTTAAGGATTAATGAGATAGGACATTATTGATCCGTTGAAACTTGCGCATACAATGCAGGCTCGAAAGGAGGATGTCTCGTTCTATAGGTATTGGTGTGGAGACACTAGTGCATATATGCGGGTGCTTGTTGGGAACAAGTACACTGAACAGCCCCACCTGAAAATTCCCAATTAGAAATATTCTATTGTCAAATGGGAATTTTTTCATTACGATAGTGCAAGAATTAGTCCTTGGACTTGAGGCACCATGATAATCTTGTGCATGACATGTTGTACTTTGATATATTTTTCGATTGCATGACAATCACAAGGGGTTTATATTGGGTGTAACATCTTCATGTATGGAGATTAATGAGTAGCCAACAAAGGATCCGTCACCTATCTAAATGAATAGATGAATCTCCTATGTGTTCCACTATACTTGACTCTAGAATCCTTGGCCAAGGTTGGATGAAAATTAGATGTGGGGTTTTTTAATTATTCATCATTGAATCAAGCTACTAGTTATGAAAACATAGTTATTGAGCTAATGGGATTTCGACTTAACATTCATGCCCTAGGCTCAATCAGGAGATTAGATGACGGAAGGACCGTACTTGCATGGTATTCGTAATTGAAATAGGTTCGCACATTCATCTTAGACTAGGAGTCATGATGCATTGTTAGATGCTTCCCATGTCTTGTGGGTTCTTGGAATTAATGAGTTAATTTTAAGAAAATTAATTAATTGGATCAATTAATCAGAACAATTAATTATTCAACTAAGTTACAAGAGTTGTGATCCCACGGCTAGTTTAAAGTGAATCTAAGGGCTCACACACAAAACTTGGACAAGTCAATTTCTAGCCTAAAAATTAATCCAAGTGTTGAATTAAATTAATTAATATGATTAATTAATGAGGTTAAATTAATTCAAGTATGGAATTAATTCAATTAATTAATTAAATTAATTGATTGGGCCTAATTGGATTAGGAAGCCCAATTAGAATATTTAATTAATTGATTGAATCAATTAAGTAAGATGGGTCTAATTAATTAAATGAATTAATTTAATTGATTGGATCAATTAAAGTAGAGTCTAATTGATTACTTAGACCTAAACTCATTAGGTGTGGGCTTGTAGGAAGCCCATTAGGAAATTGAATTGGTAATCCAATTGCTAGAGAAAGTTGAATTGAGAATTCAATTTCTAAGAGATAATAAGGAAAAAGAAAAGTCCTTATAGGATAAGGAAACTTACCAAAAGAGTTGGAGATAAGAAAGGAAAAAGAGTCCTATATGGAAAGGACTTGTGGTTGCCTTTATTGACAATCTTCTTGGATATTTTTATGGGGATTTTAATTGCAGATTTTAGTGAAGAAAAATAATTTTCTTTTATCCCCAAAAAAATCGTTCCTCCTTTCCTTTCAATCTCCAAATGTTTACCAACCTTTTATCTAGTTTAATTCTTAATTTAATTGTTGAATTAAGAATTAAATTAAACACCTAAAATACTAATTGTTAGTGTGTTCTTGTTCTAAACAAAATCGTTATAGGATAGAATTATCGAATCGAAAACTACTAGCATAGGATTCGGTTGCGAGTGGGCATCTAAGGTGTGGATACCATTAGAGGGATAACATTTGGGATCCTAAAAGTGAATCAGATTTCAATCAAAGGGGTTTTGAATTGAAGAATATGGAGATACTTTCATGCAGGGATAACGATTTGAATCGTTTCAATCCCTACATCAACCGAAATGCAATCAAGGTAAGAGTTTTTGAAACATTCTTACTTTAACTATCAGAAAACGCACAATTGAATAATCGCGAAAGGGTTTCGAAATTCATTTTAATTACATGTGATGTAATATATATTTATGTTTTTAAAAAATTTTAAATTCCGCTGCGTATATGTCTCTCGGGATCGCGCAAACCCAACATGGGTCACTAAGTCACCTACTCCAACACTGTCCAACACATACCATAAACCTTAATGTTGCCAAATACCCTCATTTCAATGTGCTATGTGCTGCAAGCAGCCCGTGCTATGGCACCAACACTTAGCCAAATCGGATGTCGCACCATGTCGGCACTCGTTGCTACTAGCACGCAAGCCTGCCATATCAGGGCACCCGATGCCCTAAGGGGCTAATAGTAATCTTGTGCATACTGGATTGTGCTTAGATTTACTCTCCAATTATAGGATAATCATAAAGAGAATATTTTTACAGCAATTTATTTATATATGGAGATTGATAAATAGCCAACAAATGATTCTTAACCTATCTAGATAAAAATATGAATCTTCTATATTTTTTATTGTTTTTGACTTGAAAGTCCTTGACCAAGATTAAATGAAAGTTAGAAAAGAATTTTCAAAATATCCTTAAGCATGTAACTAGGAATGAACACATAATTATCGGAAGATTTGTTGATGGAAAGACCGCACTTGCATATAACTCATAATGGAAATGTTCGCCACTTCACCTATATTTATGTCTTCTTGGTGTGTTGCTAGACGCTAACCATGATCGATGAGTTTTTAAAATTAAGGGCTTAATTCTAAGATGATTAATTAAAATAATTTTGATTGTTTAATTAAGTTATAATAGTTTTAATCACACTACTAGCTTACTGGTGAGCTTATACGATCATCTACTAACTTGGACAAGTTCATTTCTTATCAAGAAAAATAATTAAATTATTAAAATAAGTAAATTAATTAATTTAATTAATAAATTTTTAGGTTTAATTAATTCAAGTATTAAATTAATTTAATTAATTAATAAAATTAATTTGTTGAACCTAATAAGATTAGAAAAAGCCCAATTAGAACTATTAAATAATTGATTGGATCAATTAGTTAAATAAACTTTAATTAATTTATATGATAATTATTTAATTAATTAATTGGATTAGATAATTAGGCTTAATTAATTTTAAGTTTAGATCTAATAAGTATGGACTTGACAAGATCAAGCTCTAACTGGATTAGAAGATGGAATATTTGAATCCTAAAGAAAGAAAGAAATAAGGTTGTTGGATGAGCATATGATATTAGCATCAGAGTTTTTGATGTACAAGAAAACTATTTAAGCATGTGGAATCTTGCATGGACCATTTTGATGGAGAAAATGTAGTGTAAATATAAAGTAAAGAAACAAAATAAATATTGATCTTTGTGGAATGAATTTGATATTATTCACAATATAGAGTTTTGTTAGAGTAGTGTTTGGTGAGCTAAATAGATTGACTGCATTTATACTCTTATAATAGATAATCTTATTCAAAATTTATTAAAAAATGGCAATTTCTTTATCTTCAATTATTTTTATCAACAACATAACATCCCTAAACCACATAGCTACGGGACATGATCGATGTATATAATGGACATCGCAGAACATGCCTCTATAGCTTTGGTTATAAATTTATTCCAAGTGGATGGTTCATTGAGATGAGACGAGACCAACAAAACTTGCATATATGATGCATGTTTGAAAGGAGGATATCTCACTCCCTAGGCATCGGTGTATGGACACTAGTGCATGTGTACGGGTACTTGTTTGAGAACAAGTACATTCAACAACCACATGGGAAATTTTCAATTCAAAACTCCATTTGTCAAATGAGAATTTTCTAATTATGATAGCGCATGAGTTAGTCCTTACACTTGAGTTACCATTGTAATCTTGTGCACAACATGTAGCACTTTGATAAATATTTCGGTTGCCTGAAAATCACAAGAAAATTATGTTGTGTGTAACATTTTTATGTATGGAAATTAATGAGTGGCCAACAAAGGATTTATCATCTATCTAACTAACTAAATAGGTGAATCTCATATGTTTTATCCTTGACTTAGAAATCATTAGCATAGACAGGATAAATATTAGATGAGAGTTTTCTAATAATTCATCAAAAGGTCAATGAGATTGAGAATACAATCATAATTATTATGTCAAATAGGATTTCAACTAAAAATCCATGCCCTAAACTTAATTGGAAGATTAGGAGATGGAATGATCATATTGCATGGAACTCACAATAAAAAATAGGTTTGCTCTTTTTCATGTAAGACTAGGTAGTCAGGATGCTTTGCTATGTGCTTTCTGTAACTTGTGAGGTTTTTCGGGTTAAGGAGTTGATTCCAAGATAAATAATTAATTAAATTAATTAATTAGAATAATTTAATCATTCAACTAAATTACAGAGTTACGAGCACACTAAACCACATAATTGCGAGTACACTGCTAGTTTAGTTATAAATCTAAGGGGTTATACACAAACTGAGAAAGTCATTTTTACCTGGAAGATAATCCAAGAAGTTTGATTAAATTAATTAATTGGAGCTCATATTAATCAATTAAAAGAGTTAAATTAATTTATTCAATTAAATAGTATAATTATTTGATTGAACTAATATGGCTTATGAGGAGTTTATTAACTAATTATTTAGATCAAATAATTAAGAAAACCTTAAATAATTTAAGGAGTTATTATTTTATTCAATTAAGTGATATTGGTTTTATTTGATTAGGAAACACACTAAATCGCATAATTACGAGCACATTGCTAGCTTAGTTGTAAATTTAAGGGGTTATACACAAATTGAGAAAGTCATTTCAACCTGGAAGATAATCCAAGAAGTTTGATTAAATAAATTAATAAAATTAATTAATAAGAGCTCATATTAATTAATTAAAAGAGTTAAAAACCCCAACCCCAAAAGAACAGAAAAGATAAGCACATTCTTGTTATATTACATTTCTTGATGCTGGCATTTCTACTATCAATTAAAAACCCTTAACTCATTGAGCAATACTTCAATGAAACCCTGATAATCTGTAGTGCAGAAATCCTTTAAAAGTTTTGAAAACCATTGTCATCAATCATAAATTTCTTAACTCTGGCATTTCACCTGTTAACGAAACTGGTATGATCAGGAAAGAGCCAGACAACCCTGTGCAAGTGCGAGAAAGGTTTTCTTCAAGAAAACAAGGATAAATTTTTGAACAGAACCCTGATGATATACCCATGATAACCTATAAATGAAAACCTTACGATCATTCTTGATGGGAGAAAAAAAAAGAACAAGAGAATCAACATTACCTGGAACCTGGCCACAGCACCTCAGTTTCATCAGGATATTTTATTCAATTAAGTGATATTGGTCTTAATTTAATTAGGATGTCTAAGTGTAATTATTTAATTAATAATTAATTAAATTAAATTTATTTAATTGATGATGATCAATTAAATGAACTTAATTAAATTAATTGAAGTCTGAGCCAAAGGTTAATGGGCTCGCAGGAGAGTCCATTAGAAGTCACCTAATAGGATTAGGGTTGAACCGTCCCCAAAAAATGGAAATAAGGGCCCAAAATTACATACTTTTTGTGAATTTTTCAGCCATAGCTAGTAGCAAAACTACCCACTCTTTCCTTATTCTTGTGTGCTTGTTCCATTAAAAAGGTTCAACTTTTTTATATTATTTTAATTCTTTATTTACCTGGTTGAATCAATAGTTAAATTATACTCCCAAATTCTAGTGTAGAAATTAAAGTTCATATTTACTAATATAAATAAGAGATTTGTGAAGTTTATGAGGTAAGGATAACTTTAGAGGGTGACATAAGGAACTATTGACAAATCAGTTTTCAATATGGGCTTAACAATTTGAATTATTTCGCATCCTACTTCAACCGGAATGCTTTTAGATATAATTATATGAAACTTTGTTTTTGTTTTAAACAAGTAATTAGTAAAAGAAAATTGATCAATTGTGTCAGATCCGGGACTAGAATTTGCAATATGATATGGATGCTTTTTTTTTTTAATTTAAATTTCAAATTCCCACTGCATTACTATTCCGCAACATATGAACCCAACATGTTTTACATATATAAAGAAGATAAATTTACACAAAGTACATAAACAAAGATAAAAAAAATCTCAATGTTATCTACTCCAATCCTAAACAAATCTCATAAAAAGATAAACTAATCAAGCTAATAAATATGAGTAACGATTTAAAGATTTCATGGTTTGATATGCTGATCTTTTGGTTCCTTATCCTGGTTATGCCCCTCAAGATAGAGGATGGAAGAACTCTAATCTAGTTTCTGAGAGGGTGTAGTCATGGAGCACTTAGAGGTTTAGTTAGAGGATCTGCTAGTTGATCCAAGAAGGACACATGACAGACACAGAGAGCTCCATCATGAACTTTTCCACGAACATAGTGAAAATCAATTGCATTATCTTTCATGCAAGAGTAGAAAACTGGGTTTGCACATAAATAAGTAGCCCCAATGTTATCACAATAGATGACTGGCTTGGAGTAGAGTGAGACGTGTAGTTCACTTAGGGGAGAGCTTATTCACATAACTATTCGGCCTCATTTTAAGTTTAAGACTGTGCGATTGACTTTTGTTTCTTTGAGCTCCAAAGAAGATAACATGAGCACTTATGGAGGTCCGATCATCGTGATTCTCTGCCAAGTTGGTGCTGGAACAGGCATGTAGGACTAGTAGAGACACACATCATAAGAAAAGGCCATGATCTATAGTTTCTCGAAGATAATGTAGCAGTTATTTGATAGGAAGCCCAATATATAGTGGGAATATGCTAAATTGTGAAAGTTTATTGACACAGTAAGTAATGTTAGGACTGAGTA
The DNA here is from genome assembly GCA_019321725.1 of Paulownia fortunei. Classification (NCBI taxonomy): domain Eukaryota; kingdom Viridiplantae; phylum Streptophyta; class Magnoliopsida; order Lamiales; family Paulowniaceae; genus Paulownia; species Paulownia fortunei. Next base: position 2,917,887 of record CM033117.1, on the reverse strand, counting down.
AAGAATAGGTATTGAAGACCTCCAACTAAAAAATGATATTCAGTAGTTTAATCTAAAATACTACATCATTCAGAAGAGAAACTTGATTTGGTGACATTGGAGTCCCAACCTCCTTAGCATCATTCATCTTCACTCGAGTTAATAATTCTTGAATGTATTTTTGTTGTGATAGAAATAAATCAAAATCATTTGAAATGACTTCAATTTCGAGACAATAAGATAATCCGCCCAAATTTTAAATAGAGAATCAGATGGCAAGGTCCTGGACAAACTTGGCAAGAAAAACATCACTATTATCTGTAAGTTTGAGATCATCAACATAAACTAGAAAAATACATTGTTACCCAGAATAAGTGTAGATAAACAATGATGCATCAAACTTGGAGTTTGAAGCTTATAGATTCTAGAAAGTGTTTTAACTCAAGAAGATACCAAGCCCGTGGGACTTGTTTAAGTCCATAGAGAGCTTTCTTCAATTTACACACAGTGTGGTTTTTCCTTATCAAGAAAACCACTAGGTTGTGAAATGAATACTATTTTGTGCAAATGACCATAGAGAAAGGCCTTGTTTACATCAAGTTGTCGTAGGACCAATCGCAAGATAGAGAAAGACTCAAAATGATAAGAATGGTTATCAGTTTTACCATAGGACTGAAAGTTTCCTGCAAATCAATTCTCGATCATTGATGAAATCCTTTGGCAATTAGGCGTGCCTTGCATTAGTCAATAATGTCGTTAGGTTTTCTTTTGATTCAAGCTATTTGCAACTAACAATATTCAGAGTGCAATTAAGGAAAACTAAGTTGCAAGTCTCGTTGCTCATGAGTGCATTGAATTCTTCATACATAGCTTTGCGCCACTCCAAATGCTTGAGAACTTAGCTCACACAAGTGGGTTTGATGATCGACTGGGCATTGGAGCAAGCAATGAGAGAGTACTTAGTAGAAGGTACTCGGATGTTATTTTTAGCTCAAGTAATCATGGGATGCTGATTTACTTGACGACGAGGAACAAAGGTTGATGGTACTGGTGGAATGGACACCTAGGATTGAGTGACAGGAGCTAGTTGCACGTCTGGAGTGTATAGATGCAGGGTCCAATCACTAGCGGATGGATCTTGTTTGGAGATGAGAATAGAGCTACCCACCTTGTGAGGAGAGGTGTCGGTAGTAGTTGGAGAGGTAAGACTTTTATCTATTGTAAGCTACCCTGGGGGGTTGATGGTGATGGTGTTGAGAGATTAGGCCATTTTTAATAGGGCTGAATGATGCTAATGAGGAAAGAGACTCTGATGTGTGGGAGCCACATAAAGTGGTAGGTTTTTATTTTAGAGAATGGAAAAACGGATTCCACAAAAACAACATGAGGTGACAAATAGACTTTCTTAGTGGTTCGATCGAAGTAGAGATATACACTTTGGAATAAGGAATACATATAAAGACACAAGGAGTGGAGAGGTACTAGAGTTGTGACTTTATTACATTGAAATGCATTACAAGAAAAAGTTAAAAAATCACTATGAGAGGAAGGTAATTTTTTGGATAATATTAAATGACATAGAATTTTCATGGGCATGTGACCTAGACGAGAATGCTAATTCATGACTGTGGATTTGATGTAAGAGAATACAACTAGGGGTCTCGCAATAGACAAAGGTCTCGGTCACTCATAAATTCTATCCTTAACTAGTCCTCGTAGGATGGGAGCTCCCCATCTTCAAGTCCTTTATAAGAAAACCCGATGGTGAGAACTTTATAGTGACATGATTAGATGAGCAAAGTTTTGAGATCGATATTAAATTCTTTTTCACATATGGGACGCACAACACATTAGATAGTTTTAATGAAGCATTGGATCAAGGTATAACCAGTATGAGTAATTTTTAGACCTAGATCGTTGCCAATTTAGATATCATCTGGACAAAGATAATCAGTGTGCATGGACAAGTTTTGTAAATTTATGGTGACATGGTGAGAAGCACCTGAATCAAACAACCATTCTTGTGAGGCCCGGATATGGATAAGTTGCATAGTTTCATGCGTGCATTGTTGATGTGGCTGAGAAACATATTGCAGAGAAGAAGCGGCGGTATGCCACGGAATACGCCTGAACTAGGTGCAACATTTTATATTGACAATATCCTTTGTATGGGTGGAATTGTTATTGGGAATTCACAATGGAGAATGGGCAAGCATGTTGGTGGTTCCGACTAAGTGCGGCAAGTTGATGAGAAGTGTAAGGTGGTCGTAGTGATAGGTAAGATTGATGGTTTTTATAATTTTGGCCTCTAGTTGTGCCTCCCGAACAACAAGCTTTCCGTGCAACTCAGAAATGATATAGGAGTTTTCCTTGTTGCGACGACATTAGGCACGCCACAGTACTATAACCCTCGCGAAAACCATGGAGTATATCAAGAGTAAGATCATGATCAACAGAAATGTTCATGAGGGCAAGCTTGTCAACATAATGTTTTACACACTGCATATAAGAGGAGATGCAGTCATTGCCCTTATCAAAGAACAAGGAGATAACCTTTCAACTAGATAAGGAGCCCCAATAGAACTTGGCATATAATGCATATAGAGTTTTGAATGGTGAACTAAACATTCTTAGCAATTTTAGCCGTGGAGATGATATTATAGTAAAATATTAGGCATCAATCCATCTTGTTGTTGAAAATAAATATTTTATAGTCTAATGTAATATAAAACTCTTGTAATACTTGCCCATTTAGAAAACAAATAAATAAGTGAGTGGAGAAAGAAAAGGTAGAGAGAATAAATGTAATAATTAAATTTATATTATTATAATAAGACATTGTAGAGAGAGAGAGATTGAAATTAGAAAAATAACTAACTTTTGCCTGCAATTCAATAAATATCTAATAGCACCCCTAACATTTTTTTTCCATTTAAAAGCATACTTTTTCTTTTCTCATTTGTTGAAAAAAGAGTAAAACATATGTTAGAGAAAAAAAAAAGTACTTTATTATTCGAACTATGAATATTTTTATATTTTGTCATCTAAAAATTTTGTTTGTAATATTTTATTATTAAACTTTATTTTTTTCCACATTACCATATATGACTGAATATCGATAGAATATCCGTTGAAATTCCCTCGATGCATGATAAATTTAGTTTTAAATAGCAAAATCATCAAATTCTATTAATGTTATCGCACTTTACCTCGAACTTTGTGCACTTTTGCCTCCTCAGACTAATAAATGATTTAAAACAACATGACATTATGAAAATAGATGGTGAAATTCTGGTCATTTAACTTTATAACTAATATGGTATCAAATTATAATTATTATACAACTTTTTTCAAATGTATAGTTAGTGTTTGGATTTATTTTCGTGTATATTTTCTTTTCTTTTTTTGTTTTTGAAAAGTTTTAGAAAAATCATGCAATCTCCCTAAATAACTCTTAAACACCCTTTTAAAGGAAAAGAAAGCAAGAGAAAACTAAATTCAGAAAATTCAGAAAATGATAATATATATATATATATATATAGTTGTAAATTATTGAAATAAGCAAATGCTGAAAAATAAACTTCTTCCTGATTTTGCCAAAAAGCTTCAAACTCATCTTTTGAAGCTATCTTTTTCATCAAATGACTTAAAGTTAAAATCCAAAACCATAAGCGAAAGAGAGAATGTTAGTTATCCACACAATATTTTTAGTCCACATAGATGGCTTATTATATATATCTATAATTTAAATAAGTTTAACCGAATTATATAAAGTGTTAGATCGTCTCTTTTTTATTATATCTCAGCAAGAACTAATTAAAAAATAATAGAAAAAGCGAAAAGAAACTTACCTTGTTCAAAAATATTGAGTCTTGACTGGGAATACATGCAATGGTTTAAACGAAAAACTAAGAAAAATAGAAAATAGGGAGACAGAAATAAAGAGAACAGTGTGTGCGGAAAAAAACCAAAGAAAAATGCACTAGAAAAATAGGAACAAGAATTTGAGTTCTAGTGATGCTCAGGACTTTTCATTTCTTTTCTTTTATTTTCTTTTCTTTTATTTTCTTTTCTTTTACCTCTTTTTTTTCTTTTTATTTTGAGAGCAGGTAAAGGGACTGTTTGTGTTTGTTTTCATTTCACAGGGGATTTTGTCAATTTTAGTTATTTGGAATTTTAAAAATGTATCATCATAAATATAAACTACTTTTATTTAAAATTTATGTTCAAACTTGATAATATTTTCATGCACCTAATAAATTTATTTTCAAATCTACTTATATTTCATGTATTTTCATACAAAAAATATTATAAAACAAATACATTTTCATTTTCAACCTATATAATCAATATAAAATATAAATAATTCAAACATATTTTTATTTTTATAAAAATTTAGTAAAAATATATTGTAAAAACATGAAAACGAGTGTGGAAATAAAACAAACGGGCAATAAATATATACATGATAGCCAAAAAGTCCAATAGATATTCAATTTGTATTCAATTTTGGAGTAATAGATTAATTAACATATCCAAAGTAGAGTTGAAACTGAATATTAAATATAGGACAAAATGTTTTAGATAACTTATGGGTGAAAGGTAATTTTTAGGCTTTAGTTTAAGATTGACTAATTATCACAATTAAGGAACGAAAAATGGATTCTTGTTATGGATATATTATGATTGTATTTTATTCTAAATAATTTATTGATGAAAGCTAATTTTTAAGATTGATTGGTCAAATGGTCTGATTAACATAATCAACTACAAGGACGGAATTTTGAATGTGACACAAATTATCATCCGAATTATCCTAATTAAAATAATTGTCAGACAAATTAAATGAATATTATATTATAGGTAACTTATTGGTGAAACCTGATTTTTTGGTTTGATGTTAAAATTTGATAATCAGCATAATTAAGGAAAAATGGGTTCTTGTCTGCACATTATGATTGCAAAAAATATTGTATTTTATATAATTTATTAATGAAAGTTGATTTTTAGGATTGATTGGTCAAATGGACTAACTAATATAAGCAAAGAAAGCAATACAAAGGATAGAAGTTGCATGAAAATTTAAATGTATGATAATTACAGCATCATTCGAATATAATATATATTTAAAAAAAAGCTAAAAATTTTAGAATTTGGAATTTGTTCAAATTCAATCAGTTTTAATCAAAATTAATATTCTCACTTAGCAATTAACTTGACAATTTCACTAAAAAGATAATTAAATGTATGATAATTACATCATCATTCGAATATTACACATATTTTTTAAAAAAAAAAAACTCAAAATTTAGAATTCAAAATTTAATCAAATTCAATCAGATCAAAATTGATATTCTCACGTAGCAATTAAGTTGACAATTTTATTAAAAGACATTTATCGTAAAACTAAAATTTTATTTGTAAATCCTATTGTATGAGGTATGCCAAACACAAACTTAAAATTTAAGTAAGAAGACGACTTTCACACGCTAATTTATTAGAATATCCAAAAACAAAATCTATGGGTAGATGACAAATAAAGCGTCACTTTCTTCCTCTTTGCTTCTGTGAGAGGAGAAAGAAACTCGGAGAGAAAAAGAGAAAAGTAAAGAAATCGTACAACAATGGTGGAGTGCTATCCAACAAGATTGGAAGAGATGAGCTCAAGCCCGGCGATCACATTTATTCTTGGAGGCACTCCTATCTCTACGCTCATCACGGTCCATTCTCTCTCTCTCTCTCTCTCTATATATATATATATATTGTGTATATGTGTGTGTGTGTGTTGTATATTTCAATTTCAATTTCGTTTTCGCGTCAATTTTATGTTTTTGGAACCATCTTCGATTAATTTAATTCTCTGCTGGAAACCCTTTTTTGCTTGGTTGCGGTGCTTTTGAGCTATTGTCTGCCCGAATGTACTTCAGCTTTACTTCAGCTTCCTTTTTGTTTCTCTTTCAACCTTTGTTTGTAAATACTTAAAGATCTCTATCTTTAGATTTCAAAGTAAAGCGCCAAATTTTTTTAGAGAAATAGTCAATAAACGTAACAAAGTAGAAAGCACCGTCAAGAGTTATATGTTTTATGTAACACAAATCAGCGTGCAGCAAATCTAAAAGATGAGATTTTCTAGATGGAGAAAAACTCTTAAATGCAAACTCTATGTTGTTTTTCACCCACACAATCAACATAAGTTTGTATAGGGGCATATTTATTACCTTAGGGGCAGTTTCTTCTCAGCTAAAATTTCAAGCCTTTCTGATTCAAGTGTGCAAACCTTTTCTGCCACAACTCAATGGAGGAATGTTTGACAATTGACCTTTTTATTGGATAGCCTAGCTTGCATCAAGTAGAGTGAATTCTATTTCTTACCTTTAGCAATAATTAGAAATCCTTTAGTGAGCTTCCATTTTCCTTCACCAAAGTAATTAGCATAACCATCATCGTCAAGCTTGCCAGTAGAAATAATGTTTGAGCCAAATGTCAGAATATGTCTAACATCTTTGAGTAGGAATCTACATCCTACATCAGTATTTATGATGATGCTCCACATGCCAATGACTTTCGTCACAACATGAATGTAGCGGAACAAGGAAATTCTTTTCCCACCTGTCGGATTAAAAATGAAACTAAACCAAAAATTCCAGAAAATAGTGCAAAAGAGTAAAAAATGTGATACAAGGATTTTTACATGGAAAACCCAAATCGAGAAAAATAACAGGACCTTAGCGCAGACAAAACTTCCACTTTGTATATAGTAGCCTTACAAAATTTTCCCTAAACTAGGGGATGCACAAATAATTCTCAAGAGAATATCTTTTAGATCACAAATTTTTCAACTTGGAATATCAAAGAAAAATAGGAAGATTATTTTAAGAGAGAATGAACAAATTTTTAGAATTTTTCTCCCTATTTCTTCTCTCAAAATACGCTATTTTCTCACACTCAACTTTCTTATTTTCTTTCTTTTTTTGCGTGTTTTCTTCATTCGGTTAAACGGCTATTTATAGGCAAAAGAATTGATGAAAAGTGTTCTTTTTTGTCAATGGTTAGGTAGCCATTAACAAAGGGTGTATAAAAATTTCAATGGCACTGCTTCCACCGTATGCCCATCAATTATTTTGTTTGCCTTTGCATTTACTTAGCGTGAGTAGAATAGGGATTATGGAATTTTCGGAAAGGAAAGAATTTCTTGAAAAGGATTTTTTAGATTTTCCTTTTTTAAAATATTTGGTTTCTTACTTTTTAGGTTGAAGGTGGATGATTCACGGACCTATCAATTGAAGATAGATTTTTATGCTTGAGTCATGTGGGAATGAGGAGATATGGAAAACTGAGAACATGATTAAAAGCTAGAAGGTTGCTAAGTACATGTACGTTTTTTAAGTTATTAGAAAAAAGAGAATCTTATGGATCATCTTAGAACTTTTGCTGGTTTGAGAAGATATCATTGACTTGATGGAACCTAATGTTCATGTTAAACCTTCAAATGATTCTCTCTTTCACAATTCAACATCTTGTAGTCGGTCAGAAGCTTCTTCCATCAATGTGAGATGAGTTTGGGCATTGCTTATGTTGCAAACGCATGGCTTTCCAGGTCACTACATTGTTGGTGTGTTCATGCCCACCAGAATGTGAAAGGCCACTTTCTATGCCATGGATTCCCTCTTTCTCATCAGTTTGGGTTTGAATTTGATATATATTCAAATGCTGAGTAGGCTTCTGTTCACTAGGAGAAATCTTTTCATTTATCAAAATTCTCTCTTTTTCACCCTGGTGGGGAGTGGGGCTCAGGTGTTGGATGGGTTGGGGGGGTGGGGTGGGGTGGGGTGGGATGGGATAGGCCTAATGAGAATCAAACTATCGTTGCTTCTTTATTGGGGAAAAGTATTTTAGCTTGTTCTAACATTGAGTATAGCATCCTGCATACAGCAAAAGAGCTTGTTTCCACTAGCTTCTTCAGCATGTGGCATTTCCAATTCTTCAGCCTCAGTTACACAGTGATAAACATAATTCTGCCTGAATTGCTCATAATCTTGTCTTTCATGATGCATCAATCACTTATAGACCGATTATCCCTATCTCTGGCATCTGATGATGCTCTTCACATGATATCAGTTTCCAAGATCAAATTGTAGGTATATTTAACAACTTGCATCATAAAAATGTTGCTTAATCTGGCGTTTAAAATCAAATTGATTACAAATGGAGACTACGGGAGGTGTAAATGCTTAATATGCATATATCGTGTGTGTTATATCCTTTATTCTAGCCTCAATTTAGTAATGTACATCCAAACTCTGCCTCAAATTCTAGTTTACATTGAGTTTTGAGAAGATCTGCCATGTTTGAAGTGGCTGATGCATCAATAAACAGAATAGCAATAGACTAACCTGAAATGCAGCAATATTTAGCTAGTGTCTGTATTATTTATATTATGCGAAAAAGGAATATTAAAATAACTTTTGGCTGATAGAGGAACTCAGTTAGGTGCAAAATGTAATTACTATATATTTTTATTTTCAGTCAGTTTTTTTGTTTGTACTCTCTTTGAATAATTTTTGCTTTGTGAATTTGCTATTTCTGTTGGTCTTTAAGTTCTTTATTTTCAACTCAGTTTTATTTGATTTTTGGATTTTGCATGAGAATGAGAAGAAGAAAGGGATCATACTGAAGGAAAAGAAAAGAACAGTACATATACCGAAGAAAAGTTTTGTTTAACTATTTTTTGGACTAAAGAAACACTTTCCTGATAATTATGTTGGTGCACACATGTATGGATGGATAAAATGTTTTGGTGTATAGGGGAGGCACTCCCTTGGTGCCCCATTAAGGAAACATATACTTTCAAAAAACAAAGATAGAAAGAAGGGGTCATATTGCCTGCTCCCTTTTGTTGAGAAAGTCGCATCTTGCTGAAAACACCAGATTTTCTAAATGTTGTTCTTCGTATTTTTCTTGAAATAATTCTCCTACATAGTTCTTCGTCATTCGTTTATATTCAATCCATGTCATCCATAATTGGTTCTAAAGTACTTTGTAACTATGTAAAACATCTGTACTTTGTTGCGAGTGTTCAATGACCTCATGAAAGAGAATAGCTATGAATGAAAGATTGTGTCCTTATTTTTGCTTTTGGTTTCTTTTCGTCTTTACTCATTTTCTGGTTGTGGTCGATTGCTATGGAATTAATGTACTTAATAAAACAATTAGACAGTTTTGGTAAAGTTTTTTTCCAAGAATCCACACTCTTGGAGTGTTTATCAGCCCCAACTGGTGGTTATATATACCCATGCTTCCTTTACCATTCTGGTGGTTTATATATGGCCATGCTTTCTTTACCACTTGTTACTGAAGGGATGGTAGCAAACATGAATTTTAAGAATGTGTATTGTTGCTTGATACCTTCTTTTGAACATTCTTTGCATTTAATATTCACTTATCATACTCTTAAAGAATATCGTGAACTTTGGCTTTTCTAGCATACAGCCAAGTTCCCTAACTTGCTTTCCTTGGCTCCATTAAACATCAGGAATATATGTTGGGAATGGAAACGTGACCCATTTCACTCGCGGGGCAGGGCAGGAGATCGGGACAGGGACAGTGTTGGACCGATTTATTTTCAGCTCATCTCCATCAAATCCCTCAGACTCCCCCTGCCCAAGATGCGGTGACCAATCAAGGACTGATGGCGTCATCTATTCTTGCCTCGAATGTTTTCTTTCTGATGGAGAGCTATATCTGTTTCAGTATGGTGTCTCACCAGCCATTTTTCTTGCTAAAGCTCGTGGTGGCACATGTACCCTTGCCCGTTCTGATCCACCCGAAGATGTCCTTTACCGTGCTGAATATCTCCTTCAGAATGGTTTTGGCGGCTACAACATTTTCAAGAACAACTGTGAAGATTTTGCTATCTACTGCAAAACGGGTTTGCTCATCTTCACGACCGTCAGTGTAGGACGGAGTGGTCAAGCAGCATCTTTTCTAGCTGCTGCTAGTGCCTTCTTATCTTCACCACTTCGCTTTATGACTACAGGCTTCAGTGGTCTGACGGCAGTGGGTTGTGGCATTTATTGTATTAGTCGAATTGTCTCTGATATTGGAGTACGGCGAGATGTGATGAAAATCCCTGTTGAGAGGCTTGTTGCCCGCACCGGTTTTGATTAGCCTGAAGCAGCAAAACAGACCCCCAAGGAAGAATAGTACCCTGATGTTATATCAAAACTTACATGAATGGCAAGTGGGTTCCTCCCCAGTGTTTATTGAACCATGTGAATAAATTATTTGAAACTTCTTCTTGTAGCTTGCCCAGAGAATTCTACTATTGTGTATGAAGAACTTTCATCTGTTTTTCTAAATATAGTTTTGTGTTTGTACCCTGCTTCTGATTTGTGGTTCATAGCATTTGTATTTGATACTTCTACTTTCTGCCTGCCATTGCTAATCCACACATCAGTTCAAACATATACACTGGTTGAACGTTGTAGTGTGTGTGTGTATATGTGAAGTGAAACAAGGATTGGTATTCACCTTTTAAATAAATTTTGCATCAAAATCAATCACTATTTCCGTTTAACACCTTAACTATGAAGTAGGTACATATTCGATAGAATCGTTGTTGCTATCTAAAGTTTGAAAACATTGAAAAGAATTGTAGATTAAACACATGTACATCACGGCACTTTATGGTTAATCCCTTCTGTTCATTCATTCATGTGGATCGGATAAAAACAACTTAACAATCGATCATTTTATCTAACCATTTTTAATTAATTAAGTGAGTATGATTTTCTGATTTTATTCTAAGTTAAAAAGAGAATTTAAGCAAAAGATGATGAGGGAACACATAGGACCCTTTTGTAATTATCCACTTCGTCATAGCAGATAAGTCTTCTTTCTATTTTAAATTGTGGTCAAGCATATGCAAAAGTCTTTGCTTAATTCATTTCAAAGATATCTATTTGTTTGGTAAAAAAAAAAAGGGATAGTTACACCTAAAAAAAAGCTTTAAGGTTTTGAATTGAGAGTGGATATTTTTAGTCGTATAAGATTAAAAATATATTATTTTAGTACCATTTTTAGGGTGGAATCGATAGAAAGAAAGGATGGAAAAACATGGTATTTCTTGATTATGCTTTTAAGGGAAGTTGGACTAACGACTAATCAATGTTTTGGGCTAGACGAGTTAATAACTTGATGTATACGGTTTTATTTAAATGAATAAAATTACTTATTCATTTTCTTTCATTTTCATAAATATTAAAACCTTTTTTCTAATTTTATTACATTACCAAACTTCCCCTACCATTATGATTTTGAATGGAAAATTATAGCTATTTTACATCTAATCAATAATTCTTATATTTTGCTTTGTAAGACTTTAAACTTAAGAAAGAGTGTGAATGTAATAATTGGATACATAAAAAAGGAGAAATGTATAATGAAATATTGGTTTAAAAAATCACCATTAGACAGAAAAGTCCTGTTTGCATGGTAGTCTGGTAACTATTTTTGTATTTTTTAAAGATAAATAACTTATTCAAGTACTTTTTTCTAGTGTTAAGTATTGAAATACAAAAAACAGAGGTCTTTGGAAAATAATTAGACTTAAATTTACATTATTTTATTATTTCTTTTCTTTTCTTTTCTTTTCTTTTCCTCTAAAGTTTATTTTTTTTACTATGTTATTTTTTTCAATTATTTGTCTTTTCGGTAATTACTTTTCTTTTCTTTTTAGAGGGTGGGGATGGAGAATATGGAGGGGGAGGGTGGGGGTGGATAGGGAGAAAAAGAGGAGGGGATGGACAGTAGAGGGAGAAGAGAAGGCAATGTGGATCAAGAGTGAGGTAGAAAGATGAAACAGGGAGAAATGATGGAGGCATAGGAATCCAAAATATCAAAAATTGATATTGGGTTCATGGATATATCCTAGACTAATTTAATATAAAATAATAAATTTAAAAAATAATTAAAAAAATATCGTGATTGAGGAAGGAGTGAAAAAAATATGCGAAAGCGCGATTTGGAATTGCGCTTTCGCAGGAAGCGCAATCTTGATGTAGAAGGCGCAACCTGTGGTCGGTTTTCACGCCGACTGTTCCCTTCTTCTCCTCCCCTCTCCTTTCCTCTTCTCTCTCCTTTCCTCCTCCCCATTCCACCATTAAAGCTTCACCTTCCCCCTCCTCATTTCCTCTATTTTCCCCACCCACCAACTTCCCCCGTTACTCTCTCTCTCTTTCGGCCTTTCACCCGAGTTCTTTGTTGATTTTTTTTTCGTCATTTTTTCTTTCATTTTTTGGATTCTCCCATTCCCTACGTTCTTGACGTCTATTTTTGCTTCTTTCGGTAAGTAATATTGTTATTATTTTTTAAAAATTTTTAATTAAAAAAAATTACTAATTAACATTTATATATTTTTGTTTAGGTTAGTACGTGATAGATTAAAATACGACGCAAATCATATTGTGAGTGTGACTTACAGGTATTATATTTCAATTATAATGTATATATTTTATTATAATAATTGTGAAGTAAATGTATTATTATATTGAAAAAATAAATTTTATTGTATTAAAATGTTATTAATATTATTTTTTATAATGATACATGCAAGTATATTTTTAATAGCATATTTTATATGTGGAGAAGATAATATTTACAATTTTTTTTTTGTATATTATATTTATTATTTGTTATTTGATTTAAAAATGTGAGTTAAAAGTTATTGAACTATTTAGGGAATCTTTTTCACAACTATGATAATCTTAATTAAATATTATTTCTTTAAAATTATTATTTAAAATTAAAATATTAATACTTTTTTGATGTAGTTATGGCAAATAGAAACAACATTGATGTTCTGGTATACTTTGGTTGTCAAATTATACAAGATGTTAATTCAGTGACATATGATCGCCCTACAATTAAAGCGATGAGAATATCTCGTAGGACAAGATTTCTGAATTACTATTGAAAGTATATCAGATTACGGGCGTTGATGATAAACAGTTCTTATTGGAATTATTTGGTAAGTACTGTTGCGGTAATGTGTCACAACTAATATTAATAACGGATAATGAAGGATTGGAATTTTTCTTAGATCTTGGAAGAGAAAATCAATTTGTAGAATTTTATGTTGAGGCAGAACAAAAGTTTACAATACTGTGCCTGAGATACCAACAAGTAATGAGTATTATCAGTATGCATCATTTTTAAGAGATAATAGTGTGTTTGAAATGATTACAGTGACGCAAGGTATGGCAAGTGTTGGCATCAATGAGTTTAATGCAGGTGCTTCAAGCTCTGGTCAAGAGTATTTTTAAGGTACAAATATAGAGCCGTAAAATGCATACACTGATGAATTATCCGAACCACTTGTCGATAATTTTGGTGCTGAAGAACATATTAATTCCGAACCCGATGAAATTGCTGATAAAATGATGATGGTGATGGGGTCGAAATTGATGATTTGGAAAAGATGTATGAGCAACATGATGAGGACAACTCATCCCAACATCAAGTGCCAATTTATATCTCATTGCCCTCATAACAAATGAATATGACTCTAATCATACTATACCATTCTTCACAACATGTTACCCAAAATAATTGTTGATTCTATTGATATTCTAAATAGAGGAAAGTTTTATGACTCTAGTATTTGAGAGCTTGAAAAGGGTATGGTATTCAAAGACAAAAAAAATCTCCAAGCTTCAGTTAAAGATTACTCTGTACGAGTTGTCAGACGTGAGTATCGGGTGGTTGAGAGTACACCAAAATTATGGAAAATGGAATGCAGCCATAGTACATCGACCACGCGGTGTAATTGGGGGCTTCGAGCATCATTGAAAGCAAAACTCGATTTATGAAAATCACCAAGTGGGGAGGACCTCATACCTGCCTTATGAATTAGTGTCTGTGGATCATCGCAACCTATGTAAAAACATGATCGCAAGGTTGCTTACTGGCATAGTTCAGTGTGACCCGGCCTATGAGATTAAGTATGTCCAACAAAATGTGAAAAAAAGTATCAGTATAAAATTTCATATCATAAGGCCTGGCACGGTTTGAAACGCGCAAGGAAAAATTTTATGGCACTTGGGAGAGCTCAGTTAGAAAATTGCCTAAGTATTTGGGAGCTCTGCAAAAATAGAATCCAGGCACAATTGTGGAGTGCATCACATCGACACTAAGTTCGTAGAAAAGAAAATATTGAAATATATATTCTGGGCATTCAAGCCATGTATCGATGGGTTTCAAAATTATCGTAAAGTAATAAGTGTTGATGGAACACATCTTTACACAAAGTACAAACATAAGTTGTTGATTGTTGTGGGGATAGATGCAAATCAACAGGTTTTGCCTCTGGCTTTTGCAGTTGTTGATGAAGAAACATTTACATCTTGAAGATGGTTTTTGCATATGTTGTCTATGTATGTTGTCCGCAGGGTTGAGGGTGTCTGTTTGATATCTGATCGACATAGTGGCCTACTTGGAACTGTTCAATACATACCTGATTTCACGCCACCTCGCGGGGTGCATCGTTTTTGCTTAAGGCATGTGTCATCTAACTTCAACAAGCAGTTCAAGAGTATTGCATTAAGGGATTTATGTTATACACCTGGTTCACAATTGACAATCAGATAATTTGATAAGGTAATGGAAAAAATAAAGACTCTTAACGAGGATGCACATGCATACTTGGAGAATATAGATAAATGTCAGTGGACTCTGGCTTATGATGGAGGATGGCGATGTGGCATTCTGACAACAAATATGTCAGAATGCATTAATGGAATGTTGAAAGGTGCACGACGGCTCCTAATCACTGCTATTGTACAGATTACGTTCCATCGTGCTATTAAATATTTTCTCGATCGACTATCCAAGGGTCGTCGAATGGTGGAGAATAACCAATCATGGCCTGATAATATATTACAAAGTATGAGAGTTGGCAGAACCTATCTATAGAGCATATGGTACACGTGTTTGATTACACAGATCAATCCGCGTCTGTCATAACACGTCGACCAGGATCATCCAAGAGTTTTACACACGTCGTGAAACTGAGGTCAATGGAGTGTTCATGTGTAATTTGAGTCAATTTGGAATACCTTGCTCGCATGCAATGCATACTTGTCGGCATTTTAGAGTTAATCCAGCAACACTCATGAAATCGTACTATAGCACTGCTTCTTATGTAGATACTTACAAAGGAAGTTTGAGCCTTTGCCAGATGAAGTTTATTGGGATGCGCCCCCTTTTAAGTTGTGGCATAATCTAGCATTGCGGATTTAAAATTGTCGTGGACGAAATACTACTACTCGAATTCCTAACGAGATAGATTGGCCTCAGACACGTGCTAGACAACAAGCGCGAGCAAGGCAAAGGGTCAATGCAACAGAATGTAGAACAGCTTCGTCTTCCCAACATAGATGATGTCATTACAGTTAGATTAGTATTTGCTTTTGTGCAGGAGTAATACTCCTTATTTGTATGAAATAATTTTATGATGATGTTATATTTAACTGTTGTTAATGATGTATGTACAATTTCATGTTATATGTTAAAATTTGTGTTTAATTGTTGTTAACCATATGGTTAAATTTCATATTATATGTAAACATTTTGTGATGCTATTAAAAAAATTATCCATGACACATGGTGTTATTCATTTGTAAACAGGATGATATTGTTTCTGTATATGGTCCACGGGATACGACAGTTTTATACCGACAGGCTACTCACCGTTCAGAAAGTGTATTTGCTGGTGCGGTTGATAGGACACTTACAGTTAGGCACGCAGGCGCACCATTTTGGAGTCTTCATGGTGGAGAGGGTGCATTGCATCCTCATGTAGTTCATATGCTGTATGATATGGGATTCTATGGCGTCTACCGATGTGGACACTTTGATATGGACTTTCATTTGATTACTGCTCTAGTCGAAAGATGGCGACCTGAGACTCATACATTTCATTTTTGCATTGGTGAGGTGACTGTCACACTACAAGATGTTACAATTATTTGGGGTTACCAGTAGATGGTCAGCCTATTATTGGAGTTGATCCGAGGAGATCTATCGAGCAATAGTAGGATTATTACCACCATTACTTAAGATTTCGACCCACTTCACAGCAGTTTAGGGGTGGGCGTATATTGTTGAGTGCCATGAGGGGTTATCTTGAGGCTAACCCAATGATAGATGACACTCCCCATGATGAGTTGGAGCGATATGCACGCGACTGTGCATTAATTCTACTCGGTAGCATTATGTATCCTGATTCATTAGGTAATGGAGTGTCGTTGCTATATCTATAGAGTATGGAGCAAATTAAGGATGTTGTTTATTTTAGTTGGGATAGTGCAGTACTGT
This sequence comes from Paulownia fortunei, assembly GCA_019321725.1. Lineage (NCBI taxonomy): Eukaryota > Viridiplantae > Streptophyta > Magnoliopsida > Lamiales > Paulowniaceae > Paulownia > Paulownia fortunei. The sequence continues at coordinate 2,901,534 of CM033117.1, read as the reverse complement.
CTTTCATGTATCGTGAGTTGTGCACTGCATCGGATAAAGACAAGAATGTTATTGGTGGTGCAATGGTGCTTCTACAGGTAAACTTTATATAAATGTTGTTACTTTCTTATGTTATATCAATATGTTTGCCTTGTACTATAGATTAATATATATTTTTGCAGATATGGGCATGGTCTCGCATTATCACATTGTTGCCAAGACGATTACGTTCGCGAGTAAATATGGGCCCACTCATCAGCGCTAATGATTATGAGCTTCCACTTCCTCCATATGGTGTAAGATATAGGCCCATTTATTAACGCTAATGATAATGAGCTTCTACTTCCACTATTATTTTGTGATTATTATTTCATGATTATTTTTATATATATATAGGTGGATGCAGTATTACAGCTTCACGCGTACAGCGAGTCATTCAGTCAGAATTATTAAGGATATACTAGATAGGATGACTGATAGAGAGGTGAGTAGAATTTAAGATACTTGTTTAAAATTGATTTGATTTTTCTTTTCATATATGTACAAATAATTCAAATTTATGTATTTTATAATTGTAGTTTATATGGGAGCCATATGATATGAGTTCATCGGATATTATGGTGTTGGGTCCAAGATGTAATACGCCACTGTGGAGATCTTATTGTCTATTGATCAACTATGCTATTATGGAGTTCCATCACACAGAGCGAGTCATGTGCCAGTTTGGCATGCGCCAGTACATTCCACCAGATATACCAGTGCATGAGCAGACTTTACATAATGTAGACCGCAGGGGACACAGTGGAGAGGATTGGGCTCGATATCACCGGGAGTGTGTGTCGCAGTGGGCAAATAGACATCAGTTTATTATCGTCAACCCTCCCATTACTGGGTCCGATAGTACTAAGCCTCGCTATATGGATTGGTACAATGGCATTACACGCCATCTGATATCACCATCCCATTTGTCTATGGAGGAAGAGTACCACCCTTCACACATATCAAATTTGGAAGTTGTGGTAAGATATTCATTAATAAAAAAATTTATAATGTGTATGCATCATATTTATGATATTCTTTAATATTATTCCTTTTTTACAAGTATTTTAGAGTATCGCGGTCGAGAGGATAAGACTCAGTGCTGATGGCACGAACGATCAAGATATAATTTCACTTATGCAGTTGAGGAGTGAAGCTATATACGCCACTGATGATCTCAGATGCCTACTTTGTAGACAACAAGATGCTATAAATATACCAATGCCACCACCATAAGACACAGCCAGGAGGACGAGGAGGCGTACTAGAGTAGTAGATGATGCGGGTCCCTCTACCTCGACACGGGGTGCATTTACTAGCCATGCTTCTACATCTTACGACATTCCTTATCCACTTATGTCTAGTATAGCAAATGAGACAGGTCCATCCACCTCGACACATCATGTATCACACGATTTGGATAGCACCGCTGACTATTATGTGTCTCAACAAGCACAACCGGATGACTCATTCACTCCTTATTGGGGTATACTACCATCTACGATGTCATTTTCTACACTACTCAGTTCAGATTTAGACATGGCGCAAACACTGTTTGTTCAGCAGCATATAGGACACGATTTTGGACGTGGAGATTTCACTGTCTCGTCTATTGCATTTTCACATCTAGACAGTGACTATCATGATCGTGGAGAGTCGACCTCCACAACTTCATCAGACCAATCGCATGATATTGTTGCTGTTCAGGGTGGACGTCGAGGTAGACGACAACGCCAACAACGTACGTGTAGCACTGGTGGTCATTTTTAGTATTTTTTTTATTCTTGTATTTTTCAAAACTTTTAAATTCAATACTGTAATTATTATTCAAAAAAATTATTTGTCTGATTTATGAAACAAAAATAGTATTGTTATTATTTTTATTAAAATATTTACATACATATACTTAAGTAAAAAAAAATTAAACAACATAACTTTATGTTATTTATTATTATAATAAAAAATATTTACCTAAATACATGTGTATATATATATTTATCTAAAATATATATATAAAATATCAATCATTCTTAATTACATCTAGCTCCTTATTTCTTCACTCCCACAAATTTATATATTAATTATATATAAAGTAAATATATATATACATATATATTTAAAAAAATATTTAAAAAAATATATATATAAAAATATATTTAAATTTGAAGGCGCGAATTACTATTGCGCTTTCAATCATTTAAAAAAAATCAAATCAAATCAAATTTTGAAAGCGTAAGCGAGAGTTGCGCTTTCAGACAAAGTCGCAACTCCCATTTGCGCTTTTACCTATATTTTTAACAATCTACTATTACACGGTATTTGATTAATTTTAATATAAAATTAGTATTATTTATTAAATGCCTCTATATCCTAAAAGCTAATTTCTATATAATTTGGGAAGGCCAGGTACAAAAATAATATATGCATTCAAGATATGTCTGAAGTTTTTGGAGTAACTAAATTTAATTTCAGATCTATTACAAAAATACACTTTTATCTAAAAGAATATTATAAAAAAAAACTATATACATCTACTTCCTATATAATTTGGGAGGGGAAGGGGGCAAAAATAATTTATGCATTTAAGATATTTCAAAAGTTTTGGAGTAATTAAATTTAATTATAGATCTATACAAGACACCCTTTTATCTAAAAAAATATTACAAATACATTCCTTTCAAAAAATATAAACATTTACCAAGACAGTTAGGTAAATGGTCATCTAATGAATTTATAATTTGATTAATTTTTAATTTTTTAAGTTGAGTGCATATTGATCAAATTCATAATTTTCGATTTAGTCTTTTAAATAGAGCAAACTTAGAGGAGAGATTTTGTAATTATGAAAAAGGACATATCAGACTTGATATTTTAAAAAGGAAGTAACTGTATATCCGTACATATGTATCTCTCTCTCTCTCTCTCTCTCTCTATATATATATATATGTATGTATATATATATATGTTTAGATATAGAGAGGCTTTTTTATCTTAATATTGTTTATAAAAAATAAAATAAAATACCTATCAAAATATAGCAAAACGTTAAGAGTAAATAACGAATTCTAATCAAAATTCGTTTGACAAAATAACGTCTTTTAAAAAAAATTAAAAATTTGGAAGAATTAGTTTGGAGGCCGAACGAATTCAAATGAATTCGTGTGAGGACTTTAACAAATTCGTCTTTGGTGAATTCGTTAATTGAGCTAACGAATTGTGAATTTCAATAGGTTAAGTAACGAATTCTCATATTATGTATGTATTTAAATATTTTTTAAAAAAAATTATAACTACTTTGTGTGTATATATATTAATAATGTGTATATATATAATGTATATATATACCAGCATAGCTGACATAGGTGTACTTTTCTTTTATATCCTCACTTTTCACTCTTCTTCTTCATTTTTCCTGTTTCTTTGTTTCACCACAACTTCTTCTTCATTCTTCTTATTCCTTCTTATTTGAGCAGCTTGTTTTTTTTTTAATTCTTCTTTGTTTTTCCTCATTTTTAGTTGATATTTATGATTTTGAAATATTAAGTCATATAAAAGGTGAGAATTTTTAGTTTATGTTAGATTTTTTTATTATGTTATAAATTTTTTATAATAAAATTTTTAACTTATTTGCAGATAGTAGATTTGCTCGCCTGTGAGAATTTCAAATTTAAAGGGAAGCTACAATTTTTCAAAAAAAAATGTAAAAAAAATGTATGTTTGATTTTTTTTTTATTCTTAATTTTTTTAATTTTTATAATAAAATTAATTTTGATGTAAGACAATTGTATTAATGTACTTTAAGTTATTCAGGTAATATTATATAATGTGTTGTAATTACATATTTTATATAATCTTGTATAGCATGATGCATGTTACTTTATACAATTTAGTGAGATTGTTTAGAGTGAAAATTACAACAAAAAAGACTAAGGACAAAGAAAATTATTTATTTTAAATCAAATATAGAACACATTACGCAATTAATATTTTCCTTGTTTTGAATTTTAAAAAAGCAAAAAAAAATGAAATATTTCCTATTTAATTGTAAAAAAAAAATAGAATATGTTAGCCTATGGTTTTATAAAATTAAATAGAAAATTAATAATGTACTTTAGTGATTATAAAATAAACCTTTAAAATAGAGATAAAGTTGTACATAATCTTGAAATGAGAAATGGAGTCTTTCGGGTATTGAAATGAGAAAACTTCTATTCAAATAAATTAAAAAATAGATACATTTTATTAAAGTTAATTATTATAAATGTAACTTTTATATTAAAATAAGAAAAGTTTTATTGCATTAATGATTTTATAATGAATAATTGTATTTTTTTTTTTTTTTTTTTTTTTTGAAGATATGGCATATTGGAGGAAAGTTACAATTATGGTACATACACAAGGTTAATTGTCACAAGATTCTTAGTCTATCACATATGACTATCTTTCAGTTGCATACCTAAGAATATCTCGTATGACAATATTTTCTGAATTGCTGTCAAGATTATATGGATGCACTCGCATTGCTAGCAATCAATTCACATTGAAAGTGTTTGCTAAAATTTCACAAATGTACATGCAACAAATAAAGGAATCGATTTTGGAGATAACGAACGACTGTAGTATATAGTTTTCTTGGATTCAGATGCAAAAATTGATAATATGAATATTTATATTGAGAAAGAACAAATTCACCCTAGTATTGCTACTCCACAGATGATGAGTAGCCAGGAATAGGGCCCGTACATGTCGCTTTTAGCACAAGATACCATGTCTGATTTGTCTATGGTGACACAAAAAATATCAACTATTGTGATTAAGGACTTGTGTGTGGGTGCTTCTACCTCTGCTCATGCTACTTTCGATATTGACCAATAATATTGAATCCAGTAGTATGAGAGAAACATATAATGCATACACAAAATATGTTCATAATGTGCCTATAGTGACACAAAGGTTGGAAAATATTGGGATTTATGACATGGGTGCAAATGGGTCTACCTTCGATAATGAGCCATTTGGTCTTGGAACTACTAGGTATCTTGAACATAATGATACTAATGTGTACACAAAGGATTTTGACAATGAGCCAATAGCAGATAGTTTTGAAGCTAATATACCTAGTGATTCTGAACCAGATGAGATTGAACACCCAATTCCTAATAAAAAATAAGGATGATGTTGATGTTGACATCATGTTGGATATATTGTCAGAACATGATCAGCGGATATCATTACAGCATGAAGTCCTAGTCCATTCACCAATACCCTCCACCTTAAATGAACAAATGTTTCATCCATCAATATCATTCTTTTCTACTACTTATCCAAAGGTATATGCAGACTCTATTGACATTCCAAATTGGGCATGGGATAAGTTTTTATGATTCGAGTAGAGGGATTCTTGATGTAGGTATGATTCTCAAAAATAAAAAACATTTGATTTCTGCAGTTAAAGATTTCTCCATCCGATTTGCGACAAAGTTGGCTTCTAAGGAAACAAGTGTCCGTGTAAGATTATCAAACATAGGACAATAACTTTATACTAACAAAAGAAAGTCAAAACCGAAATTAGGAAGAATAATAAATCTTCAACAAAATCTTATAATTTTCTAATAATAAATTTCCATTCTATTTCAAATATTGTATACATGAAGAAAAAGTCGGAAGGTGCTATATTATGTTTATAGCACTTATATATATCAATAAGAACCATTTTCTTAAGAAAATTATAGAAGTTTATTGAAATTTTTATTACTTTTTCTAATTTCTATTTTCACTTCTATTGTTAGAAATTTATTGTCCTATGTTAGGTTTTGGAATTTTTTTTTTTCATTCTTACAAATTTATCATTGTCTTAAATTTGGTCTTTAATTTATTTTTTTTAAATTCGAATTTAAATATAATGTTCAGGTAAACTAATGAATTTTATATTTTAGGAATCTAAACTGTATAATAATTTAGGAGTATTTTTGTCCAACATAATTAGGTTGCTGAACGGTAGGGGGGCAATTGAAGATTTTAAAAATATTGGGGGTATTTAAGTAGGGCCTTCAAGAGTGTAAATTGTAATTAATCCTTATAAATTTCAGAATGTTTTTAAAGAGTGCCTAGGAAAAGATTATCTCAAAAAAAAATTCTTAGAATGAAAATATATTTTGAAAGTATTATTTTAAATATTGAATTTTGATTGGTTTAATTTTCAAATAGTATTAAATTTAATGTGGTGTGTCATTTCAAGATGTGATGTAAATGGTATCAAATCTTAAAGTTAATTATATTTAAAAAATATAATTTTTTTAATAATAATTTTGGGAATGATGATATAAAATAATTATTTAGCTTGTGTTGCAGTAACTTAATATATTTTATATTTAAAAGAAAAGAGAAAAAATGTGTGATATGAAAGGAAAGTAATTATGAAAAAAAAAAAGAGAAAAAATAAAAAGAAAGGTAATTAGCATATTCGTTGATGAATAGATTGATGTATTATAGCTAAACTCAACCCAAGGAATCCATTCGAGCCACTTTGGAGGTTGTCTCTTGCAAAACACCATAAATATTGCTCCAAAGTGCAATTTACTACCTCAATTTGGCCATCGGTCTATGGGTGGTAACTTGAACTCATGCAAAGCTTGGTTCCTTGCAATTGAAAAAGTACTTGCCAAAAAGAGCTGAGAAACACTTTGTCACGATCACTAACAATTGATGTTGGGATGCCATGGAGACAGACCACATTAGCAACAAATGCCTTAGCCATAGTGATTGCAGTAAATGGGTACTTTAAAGTTATGAAATGGGCATACTTGGTCAAATAATCGATGGCTACCATGATAACAATATGTCCATTTGATAGGGGTAATCCCTCGATAAAATCCATTGAAACATCAATCCGCATTTGTGAAGGGATTGGCAGTGGTTGAAGTAATCCACCAAGCTTCATACATCTAGTCTTGTACCTTTGACAGATATCAAATTGTTGCAAAAATTCCTTCATCGACTGATGCATGTTAGCCCAAGAGAAGCTGAGCTTAATGCGAAATAGGGTTTTATGAAACCCAAAATACCCACCACTAGGTGATGAGTGGCAATCTCCAATAACCTTTTGAATTAAAGTTGAGATGGGACTCAAGTAGACTTTACCATTCTTGAACCACACTCCATCTCGTTGGATCAGTTGGTGAGGTGGTTGTCTTTTGATCAGACGCTCGTAGAAATGATTCTTTTGGACTTCTTTTTTGTAAAATCGGCCACCAATCTGCATAAGGCATTGAAATAGATATAAATCAAATCTCAACTACACGTGATAAAGAATCCGCACCTTGATTTTCAGGTCCCTTTTTATACTCAATTTCATAATCATAACCAAGTTTTTTTTGGAAGCCATCGAGCTTGCGTTGGTGTAGTGATCCTTTGCTCGAGTAAGTATTTGAGGCTTTTTTGATTGGTATGGACTATGAATAGTTTCCTAAGCAAATAAGGTTACCATTTTTGAATTGATTTAACGATAGCCAACATTTCCTTCTCATAGGTAGACAGTGCCAAGGTCGATCCCTTCAAAACCTCACTAAAATAAACTATTGGCTTATTATTTTGAGAAAGGATTACACCAATACCATTTCCACTTGTATCACATTCAATCACAAATCGTTGAGAGAAATCTGGAAGACTCATAATTGGTGGTGATGTCAATGCTTTCTTTAACTATTTGAAAGCTATCTCAACAGCCTCGTTCCACTTGAATCTATCTTTGGTTAAGAGTTGATTTAGAGGAGCAGCCATGCATCTAAAATTACGGATGAATTTTTTATAGTAGTCTACTAAATCGAGGAATCCACGCACTTCCCTTGTTGTTTTTGTTGTAGGCCACTCAAGGATTGTTTTTATTTTGGTTGGGTCAACAGCAACTTCTTCTTTCGAAATAATGTGGCAATTCGTAGATGTGAGAGATAATCCTCCCAAGATTGCAAGTACACTAGAATATCATCAAAGAAGACCAAAATAAATATCTGGAGATAAAGAAAAAAGAGATCATTCATAAGGCTCTGGAAGGTTGCTGGCGCATTAATGAGGCTAAATGGCATCACAACAAACTCGTAATGGCCTTCATGTGAGTGAAAGGCAGTTTTTGGAATGTCTTTCTCATTCACTTGAATCTGGTGGTAGCACGCTCGTCAATCTAATTTAGAAAAGAATTTAGCTCTATGAAGCTCATCCCAAAGTTCATCAATCATAAAAATTGGGTATTTATCCTTGGCTGTTATATTGTTTAGGGCTTGATAGTCTACACAAAACTGTCAATCGCCATCCATCTTCTTCACTAATAGAACTGGGGATAAAAACGGGTTGTTGTTGTGCCTTATCAATCCAGATTGTAGTAGCTCCTTTACCATCTGCTATATTTCAATCTTCTGATAGTAAGGATATCGATATGGTCACATACTCACAGGTTTTGTATTAGGGCGCAATGTGATACAATGGCCCTGTGACCCTTTTGGGGGCAAGCTTGGACATGAAAATAGTCTGTGGGTGATTGGCTCCAGCAATCATGTGAAAAGAAATTTCAGGAATTACCTCTTGACTCTTAGAATCCAATTGAGTATTGTCATCTTCATCGAAGCTTGTATGCGGTGAATCTTCGATCATGAATAGTTGTGGACGTTCGAAATGATGACCCTGACTGAACTTTTCATCACAATAGTAACATAACCCCTTCTCTCGATGTTCACGTGCCTCTTGGTTGGTGATTCGACGGAATGTTGTAAGAGTAGTATTTGAACTTGGATTCACATGTTGGTTTGGTGGAGGGCTGAGCACACCTACTGGTAGGTTGGGAGTCGCCTTTAGTGCCATTAAAGTCGACTAGAAATAATTTGGTCGGTTCAATTTCTTTTGTAATTGATTTTGTTTCTCAATTAGCCGAGCACTCCTATCGTATCTGCCAAGGTATGGGGTTGTTTAACTTTCACATCATGGCGGATGTCATCTCTAAGTCCTACAATAAAACAACCAATGAGAGAGATTTCAGAAAGACCGTCGACTCGATGGGAAAGCTTTTTCAAAGCTTTCTGGTAAGTTGCCACGATTGAGGTCTACCTAAATCGAGTTAGAGCTTTTGATAGGTCCTCATAATCAGTTGGACCAAATCAGATAAGGATAGCTTTGGTAAACTCATCCCATACTAGTGGTCCGCGAAATTTCATCAACCACCTGTGCCATTGTAGGGCGATACTTTCTAAATAGAATGATGCTAACTAAACCTGTTGGTCTGATTCAATAATTTGGAAATCAAAATATTGTTCTGCCTTGTAGACCCAACCAATTGAGCCCTCACCTTTGAACTTTGGGAATGACAATTTGAGGTGTTGATGGGAGCGGTCATTGTTGGTGTTGGGACAAAGAGCAGAGTGAGAGGATTCTCTATAGGCAAATGGGTTGATTTCGGGGTTACTAGTGTATAGAGTTTGGGAGGTTTGTAGAGCTTGAAGCTCGGTTAACACCGCTCGTATGGATGCATTAATTTGATCAAGGCTTGATTCATAGCGTGCCAAAGTTTCATTTACCTCGTTACGAAATTCCGCATTTATTTTACCACGAGTGTCCATAGTTGGAACCGGCTTTGATACCACTGATATAATTTAGTAGAGATAAAGATAAAGGAGAAAACAATAGGAGATTTGGCTGAAAATTGTTCTTTTCATTTCCACATGCTAACATATATACATATATATATATATAGTTTGAAATAACCAACAAGCCAGAAGTTGAAAATTTTAACTATCCACTAAAGCACTAAGTCACGCACATATCATTATGCTCCACATGTCGACATAAAATGAGACGAGAATCTTTCATTAGGCTAAATTAAATGAAAAGTAAATAAAAAGTAAATGGTAGAACAAAGGGAAACCGAATCAAGACAAAAGGATTGGATAAATATGGATGAAAAAATATTTTTTAAAAATTAATAAAGTCATTAACTATTTTATTTTGACATAGATTTATTATTAAAAAAATAATATTTTTTAACATTAATAAAATGATATTAACCCCACAGAATTTTCCGATCAACTTTGCTTCCATAAACAATGGCAGAATTTGAACATTATTTTATAACTATTAACCAAATGAAAGATATTTTATATATGAAAACTTACACCCACAATTTCTAAATAAAAAATTGGGATGATTTTAAATAATAAGCAAAGAAAATAAATCAGATAAATTTATCATTAAAAAAGATAAAAAAGACAAAAAAATATTTTTTCACTAAAATAAATTATATTTGTGAAATTAATAGAATTATAAAGGTTAGTACAAATATCTTTATGGAGTTTATACTAATAATAAATTTCATCATCTAAAATTTTCTATAAGATGAAGTTTAAAGGAATTTAGGACTTTTTTTGTTTGAAGAGGAAAGAAACACAACACATAGCTAGACCGGTTGGAAACAAAGAAAATTTGGTTGAGACTATTGAAAAAAAAAATGACAGGTAAAAAAATGTGAGGCAACGGCTGCCAAGTCAATTTTTAAATAAAAAATGGGAGGCGGCGGCTGCCCTGGCCAGCCGCCCCTCCCTCCTTCACTGCCTATGGCGTGGCGAGTATGAATAGTGATGATAACCAATTTGCTGTTTTGGTATAAATATGGTCTCAATAGATATCTACATTTTCTTTTAGTGTTGACTGAAACTGCCCGAGGCTTATTTACCCGGAATTCACATTTCATCTATATCTGCCCTCCTCTTTCTCTATTTCTGGTTTGTAGAAGAAGAGGGTGATGAGGAGGGGAGGGTGGTACGCGGTCGTTTTGGTGTTAGCCTGCATTGCAGTTGGGGTGAGACCGGATGCATCGGATCACAAATACAAGGTGGGAGATTCAGTGCCGCTCTATGCCAACAAAGTCGGCCCTTTTCACAACCCTAGGTATATTTACTTCAATTATATATTTTTTTTATGTCCTGAATTTTTCGTTTTTGGGAGTTTTACGGTTGTGGAGTTTGAGACTTTTACAGTAGTTGCATTTGAATTTGCCTATAGTGAGATATGAAGTGGTAAGATAATTGTTATTTAGGATAGTGGTTGACGGATTGGGAAAATGAGTAAAAAGGTTGGAGTGGAGAAAATCAATAGATAAGGGAAAAAACGAAGAGAGTAGAATTGGAATTTGTGAATGTGGCTCCTTTTAATGTCAAATGCTCCTTAAAGGGCTAAGTTTTAGCAATTTATTTGTAAAATTCTACCAATTTAACTGAAATGGAACCACTTCACTTGTATCTTGGGCCCCTAGGAGTGATGCCTCAAGATGATCATTGCCAGGAGAGGTAACTGACTGGCTGTCTTGTCGTCGCCGGTAGAAGTGGTTCATTGGATGGTTTAGGGGACAATTTTTTTACTGAAGTGTGTGAGGTAGTCTGGGTGTCTGTGGTGGTTGTTGCCTATTGAGATAAATGTGGAGTAAGAAAAGAGGGTGAGACAGATATGATGGATCGGTGGTATGATGGGAAGCCAACCTCCTTTTCATAGAATAAACTTCTTAAGAAATTTTATTGAAGACAAAAGTGAGCCCTAGCATTTATTTTTTTTCCAGAAATAGATGGAAAATGAGTTTTCCCAAAAAATTTATCAAAACCCAAGCAAACAAGGATTTGTAAGAAAATTTTCAGTAAAACACAATTTTTTGAATTGGGGTGGCCATCCAATCAAACCCAAATACTTCTAATTTACCAAACATGTTTCTTAATATTTCGTAGCTTTTATGTATCCCATCCTATATGAAAAAGAAATTAGGGAAAAATACTCTCTTCATTGATTAGAAAAAGAATAAAGAATACAAAGCTATATAGAGAAAAAAACTAGCCCCTAATTCCCATGAGAATCGGATCCCATAAAGTCAAGAGCTAAATTATTTCTTTCCTAATTCTAATTTCTAACTTTCCAAAATTATTTGTTAATTATTTCTTTCCTAATTATAATTTCTGACTTTCCCATATTATTTCAATCAAATCCCAACCACTCCTTATTTACCAACACTATATGATATTGAGAATTCCTATACCGACCTGCAAACTAGTGATTCTTCTGTGAATGCTGGATCAATTAAGATATAGATGGTGGTTTCCGCATTTACCTGCCCCTTTAAATATCTTTGACTTGAAAGTTGGTCTTTTATTGGCACTTCATAATTTGTGCCTTGCTCTCGACATAACGATATTCAGAGTAAGCTAACTTTGGGTTGTATAAATGAACTCCCAAGTCAAAATATTTCATCTTTTCATGTCTTTGTATTTTTCCCGCTGGTAAATTAAATGAAAAGCATGATCTATTCCTTCAAAATTATGAAAAGCACAAATTGGTCTTACATTTCTGTTTCAGACACATAACAGTGTTTGCCAAGGGTAGTGAAGGAAAGAATAGTTGAAGAACAAGTTCATTTACTATTTGGATGATGGGAACAGGGTGGTACCCAGAAAGTATTGTTTCCACAAAACAAAACCACATTATTTCAACTAGCAAGGATTATTGATTTTGAGAGTGCAAGTTTCTTTGGATTGCTTTCTTGGAATCAAAAATTTTGACTTGTGTATTATCTGTTTTTTTGTGATCGTCTAAAACGTTATTGAAGCTGGCCACAATATCAACATCATCAACTAAATAATAATATGATTGCTTCGATTTCAAAGGAAAATATTTGATTGCAGTGAAGCTCTTTTTTCTGATGATATAAACTTCAGTGGAAGATTTTCTCCAATTTCTTTTCTGTTGTCCTTTTCTCCTCCTTTTTCTTCACCTGCAATGAATATGGATGTCCCTTGTGTAGCACAGCTATTACGTATCTAGATTTCCAAGAAAGTGCCTTCAATCTGATTGATGAAGTAGATGCGATCATGGAATGATCAGATGGAGTTAACTTGGTTCAGAAGATTCCAGCATCTTTCATTTGGAACATGGAAAGTGACATCTAAGCCTCCATCTCATTCATGTAGGCACTCATGCGGCACTGCTGCCAAGTTGCTAAATTTCGAAGATCGTATTAAGAATGTGTGCTATCTTTTTTGGGTGAAGTAGATGGAAATCCCAGATGGGGTGAGTTGGTTCAGAATCCAGCTACTGTGATTGAGAAAAGGGAAAGTGATGTGTAATTGCTTCCTCCATTCCATTGTGCTCCACCTGACCTTTCGAATTTCCCAAAGGTTTACTGCATTGAATGTCAAACTTTCTTTCATCCTTATGTGCCACTATTCCCACACAAAAAGTACAAGTATGAAATGAAAGCAATCTATTTGATCAAATTTCAATGCACTGAGACTATTCGTTATAAGTTGGTTTTCAGATGTTGAGGAAATTATGGGACGGACTATTCAGGAATTAGTTACTCTGTACTTAGGGCAGTTGGACTATGCTTAAAACTTTGGTTTTGCAATTTCTGTGGATAGAGCTAATTACATTCTTTCTTCCATCAACCATCCTTTTACTTCCTCTTAGAAATTCTCAACTCAGTCAAACATATTAAGATAAGGTTATTTTCTTTCTCATTTTGCTTTACATGACTAGTTATATGGAGTTTAAAGGAGTGCATCTGTAATTTAGGATATCGTAATAGAAGAAGAATGATGTTCAACGAGAGGGCATGGAGATACTCTTGCGTAACTAGATGAATAAGATTGAGTGTAATCTTAATTCTCTAACAGATAATGAAGTGAGCCTCTCTGGGCAGGGGAAGGCACGTGGGCTACAACTAATAAGTGTTACCAGATGATGGTGCTTGTGAGTAGGGCTAACTTGTCTTCCTAACCAGATACGAGTTATATAAAACACACACCAACACAGAGAAAAAGCAATCTCTCTTATCCTTTTATATCTCTGTGTGCATGCTTGTGCCTGTCTCTTATCTGATTTAATTTCTTGTTTTGACAGGTCCGGAATTTGCTATTGACCGGGGGCCTGTTCTGTGGCCCATTGTTTCTCACCTTTTGCTTCCTTAATACTGTTGCCATTGCTTACAATGTTACTGCAGCTCTGCCATTTGGTACCATTGTGGTGATTTTTCTCATATGGGCTCTTGTGGCATCACCTTTGTTAGTGGTGGGAGGTATAGCAGGAAAGAATAGTAAGGCTAAGTTTGAAGCTCCTTGCCATACCAACAATTATAATATTTTGTTCATACAACTTGCTGCTGAAGATATCATGACTGGTGGTGGAGGTATGCTATTGTACTACATTTTGCTTTAACATGTGATGTGCTACATAATTGCTTTATGGTTCTGTTATCATAACCTATGACTTGTGTCAGAATTTGGCTGGTTTTAGTTTTGTTTTTTTTTAAACTTTTTTATCATCTTTTTGCTAATGAAAATGGTTTTTGTGTCTCCATATTTTTCAGGTAAGTGCATATCTAGGTGACTAACCTCAGCTATTTCTTTTGACTCTTTTTTGTAACTTTTCTTTCTCTGTGTGTTGTCATTTGAGGACATATTGTTCACTTGGTAACTAATCCTGATCTAGATCTTTTGTTGCCATTTGGCATGACATGGAATTTGTTGCTCCTTTAGATCTTCAAATTAGAGTTCCTGACTGTTTTTTTTTTTTTTTGTTTCCTGAAACAAAATAAAGATGATGAATTTTATGGAAATTTGAAGAGAGTTGTTTGACACAGGATCACTTTATCTGCTTGTCAATGGACTCATTCCAGTAATGCTAACTCAACCTTGTCCCCAACCATCGGGCCTAATAGGAAGGTTGGGTGTTTGTGGGTTGGGGGTGGTTTGGGTCGCTACATTCAAATTATGTGTCTATTAAATAGAATGAAATTGATCAATCATCATTTAATGACTTCAAATTGGAAGTCATATACAGATTACTTGTCACATGAAAACGAAGCATCACATGAAACAGTTTTGATTGAATTTTATCGAATTTCTGCTGGTGATAAAATTTGAATTGGATTCAGAAGATACACGACTGATCTTTAATTTGCTCTCCAAAATGCTAGTAGTAGACCTGTCTGTTTCTATCTTCATCTGAACAGATTATTCTGGAAAATGAAAAATCATTTGTGTGAAATGCTATTAACTCATACTGAAACTTTATATTGACAGCCCCTGTCACAGACAAATTGTAACTTGATTTTGTGTTTAAGCACAAGTTGGTCCATGTTTCACTCTCTGGAGTTGTTTGGGTAAATTTGTTTGGTCGATAAGTACATAATACATCAGCTCCATCATTTGATTTGTGACTCATATGCCGCTTCCTTTTTCCCTCAACTTGTCAGGTCTTTTCTTTGTGGTGGATCTACCGGCTTGTTTATTTATGGCTACTGCCTGTATTATTACTATGCACAGTTGGATATGTCAGGCTTCATGCAGATGTCATTTTTCTTTGGGTACATGGCTTGCATATGCTATGCTTTCTTCCTAATGCTTGGAGCTGTAGGCTTCCGTGCTGCTTTGTTCTTTGTCCGCCACATATATCAGTTGATAAAGTGCGAGTGAGAAATCAAATGATCTGTACTCAGCTCCGAGTACCTATAGGTACATTTCCTGAAAGCTTGCACAACTTTAACGTATGTTGTCTAAGGTTACTATTAAAAGAGCAGCAATTGAATGTGGTTTTCATGTTTACAGACTAGTATGCAGAGTGGGAGAATGGTTTCGTATCATATGGTCGGCAAGGTTGCATGACTACTGGGTCACTAAGGATTGTATATAGACGCATGGCAAAGGAAACCCTCCTTTAGATTACATCTGGAAGCATTTTCCAGGGAGCTCAAAGTTAGTTAATTGTCCAGGACTAATTGATTGATATCAAAACACTAGTTTAGGTGCTTCTCTATTTTCAATAGTTTTTATTTTTATTTTTATTTTAGTAAACATCTTTGTTTATTTTCTCAAGTTCCTTGCAAGTCACTTAGACAAGGCATTCACTGGTGCCATCTCAATATCATAGGAATAACAGCATGAAACATTATTAGATTCTCAAGCTTAATGGGACAGGGAAAGTGATGAAGCCATATATCAATCAATAGATAACCAATGAATATTTTTATCAGTTGAAATATTGGTTTTGGTGTGGTAATAATATCTGAATGTTGATGGCACGGTATAACTGGAATTAGATGATATAATGTATAAGCCTAAAAAGTAATTCATGATGTTTCCTGGTTTAGATTTCTTTTATGTATAAATTAGGTCCATAGGTTATCTCGTCTCGTCCAAATGAAATAATGGAATTAGATAATGCATCGTCACATTTATAGATATCAAGATTGTTAATTCAAATGAACAAAGCGGGGATGCAGCCTCAGTTTGCTTGATGGAGAAATGTATGATGAGAAAAAGAATTCTTGGATGATAAAAGATATCTTGAACTCAATACTATTACTGCTTCGATACGTCTGAAGTTGGCCCAGGCCTAGTCCTTGATAGTTTTTTAGAGGGAGTTGGGTTACTACTTCAGGTAAACCAAATTCGACTTAACCAGCAAACGGTGATTGTCAAACATAAATTTAGTTTACTCGTGGAGATCTTCTGAACGAATAGTAAAAGGAAAACTAGACCACATACTATATATTTTGGAATAATTACATAGACATCATGAGGTTTGGTCATATTACCAAAAAGTTCATCTATCTTGTCAAATTATAATGACACCCTGTTTAGGGATAGGGATAATCGAATTTGGGTTGGTGAAAATCCAGAAGCCGATCTATCAAAAAATTTGTAGATTCAGAGCGAAACACGAAACTATCTCAAATTTGAGACTCGATGAATTTGACATGTTAAATTCGCATTATAACTTTAAAATTATTAAATAATATATTTTTTAAAAAAATAACATCATCATAGCTTTCAAAATGTAAAAAAATAATATTATTAACAAAAAATCAATTATTTGTAAATTTTAGTTTTTAAAAAATTAAAATTTTTGAACATATTTGTTACTTTTATGTATATTAAAGCATAAATTATTTATTAATTTTATATATTTATTTTAGTTTATAAGAGTATTATATTTATATTTTATATATGAATATAAAAATATATATTTTTGACATATTTATATATCACAAAATTATAATATAAACATTTATATGTATGTCACAAACATAATAAAATTTGTATATATGCAATAGTTTAACAGATTGAGTTGGGAGCGAATCTCGGTCTGAAAACTAAAACTCGAGAGCCTTTTATGATTTCAAAACTCGCCCAAGCAAGGTGAATCTGGATTTTACCCTAATCCGTTGTGATCCCTACCTTTGTTAGTGTTTCTGGGGTGGTGGCGATGGGGTTTGGGATTTATAGGCATCGTGGAGGCACTGGTTGGGGTGGGGGTGTGTTTTGTGTGGCTGGTGATCCGGGTCTGAAAACTAAAACTGAAAACTCTTTTTGTGATTTCAAATCAGCTCCAAGCAAAACGAATCTAGAGTTTCCCCTAACCTATTATGATCCTTACCTCTGTCAGTGTTTCTGGAGTGGTGGCAATGGGGTTTGCAATTTGGAGGGGACATAGCAACGCGGGTTTGGGTGAGGGTGTGCTTTGGGTGGCTGGTGTTCGATAGATTGAGGGTGGGTGGGGGTGGAGGCCGATGGGCGAAAAGGCGGAGGTTGTGGGTTGGTTGGGGTGGTGGTAGTGGTGGAAGAGAGTAAGGAAGACAATGAAGAACAAAATATATTAAAAATAAAATAAAATTACATTTTCTAATTTTGTTTTTAAATTTATTTATTTGATTAATTATATTATTAAAAATAGTTAATGTTAATTTTAGTCCCTAACTAATTAGTTATTTGATTAATTAAATTTTTTCTACGAATTGGATTAATCT
Source organism: Paulownia fortunei (assembly GCA_019321725.1). Lineage (NCBI taxonomy): Eukaryota > Viridiplantae > Streptophyta > Magnoliopsida > Lamiales > Paulowniaceae > Paulownia > Paulownia fortunei. The sequence continues at coordinate 2,883,692 of CM033117.1, read as the reverse complement.
TAATTAAAAATTATTCATTAAATATAAATTAGTTAATTAATTAAAAAAATAAATATTCCTTTTAATTTTTTTACTGATTAATTATACATTTAATCATACTTAAATTATTTCTTTAGTTAGTATTAATAGAAAATATTACATTAGTTTAAAAAAATAGCTAAAACTAAATCACCTATATAAAATGGAAAAAGAGAGAGACACTTAAAAAAATTAAACTAAAAATAATAGAAAATGAAAAATACAAAAAGAAAAGAAAATTAGTTGAAAATAGAGTTTTTGATAAAACATTACATTAACACCCCCTAAGGTATGTGGTGATGACATTCAGGCCCATAGGCACATGCAAATGCGCAAATTTGGTCTAACACAAGATTGAACGACTAAAGGGTATTTTTGGAAAAGCACTACAATTTTTTGCTGACATCATCAAATTCCATATCGAAAATTTTCAAAGAGAGAATCTATAATGAAAACATTACTAATAGAAAAATGTCACTTTAAATTTCCAAAATATACGAATTTTCTGGTAATATGATGAAATCTCATGGAGCGTCCATGCAATTTTCCAATATATTTTTGTGACTTCTTAATTATCATATCGTTTTTCCAATTACTAATTGCTCACTTCCTCAATATATATACCATTACTAATGCGAAGAACAACTTCAATTGGTAATATTTAATATATTGAACATGAAGAATAATTGGGATTTATAACTTTTGAACACTTAGTATGTGCAAATTATTGCACCAAATTATTAAGTTAACCTGTTACGCATTGTTGATTATAAGTTTAAGTGATTTAGTAGCAGACTGAAATTTCAAAGAAAGTGGTATTATCCAAAAATAATTAGAGATTATGATCCACCAGAAACACTCCCACTAAAGATCTCAATTGTATCTCCTTGACCAACATGATGCCATCTAAAGGATCTATCATCATCCATTACATTTTGTTTGTAAATAAAAAAATACCCTTCTTGTGGAAGATCCAATTTCAGCTTCTGCAGCTTCTTCCTCAGCTCCCCAACGTTATCCAAGGAATTCACCTCCACTGGAATTTTTTCAGTACCACATTTGGTAAGAACAACAATCCTCAGCTTCGTGGATCCGCTCGTATTTCCCATGGATGACCGCGATGAAGTCGTGGCAGGAGAGGATCGAACACCTACGTTTATTTCTGAGTTATCCGACAGCTCACAATCTAGCATGGATTTATGATCATGCAGTTCGATTCCATTTGCATGGATGGCCAACCGGCCAACCGGTATACCTTCCATTTCATGGATTTTATCCTTAAGACTCTGGATTGTTTCGTTTACATCCATTTCAAGCGCGATCCCCAGTTTCGATGCTGGCATTTTCAGGAGGAGCTGGATCTTTGAGGATGAACACTCGTCGGTGGTCTTCGTCGGGTGATTGCCAGTGTCTGAGGCCACCAGTAGATGGATGCGCGATCGGTCAAGGATATCGGAGTGGTGGACGTTGAGCTCATCATGCAGGATGTTGCCATTGAAAACCAGAGTTTGTTTGGATATGGGAATGCCCTTTTCCTTTTGGATCTTCTCTTTGATCTCCAGCACTGTGTCGAAGTAGCCCACTTCAATGTAGAAAGGGTTGCCTCGACTTGGTTGGAAGATCACATCCATTTCTCAATCATTGTGTGTGTGTGTGTGAGAGAGAGAGAGAGGGGGGGTTCCAAAAGAGAGTTTTGGAGAGGTATATGTGCATGGTTGTAACAGCATCCGATATTGGCTGAATGTCAGCAGATATGGATATGACGATGTTTTAAAACCTTGTGCCCAAACAGGGAATAGAAAGAGAGAAAGAAAGAATGGAAAAATAATGGAAATTGTGCACCATTACTTTCTGAACATGTTTATGTTTATTTATTATTCTTCAAGGAAAAATGTATCAAATCTTAGTTGAAGTTGTGGCTAGCATATACATTACTATACTCTATTCGTCTCAAATTTAGTACTTTTATTTCATTTATTTTATAGAATGCCTCGAAATAAAATTATTTTTTATAATAGAATTTTTTTGCAAAACTATTATTTCAATTAAAATATTAATATGACATCATTAATTTTCAACTATTGCTTTATAATGCAACAATGTTAAAATATATAAACTTATAGTTTTTTCAACTTTCATTTAAAATTTTTTGCAGGTCAAATTAAATCCTTAATTTAGAAATGGATGGAGCAATAAATACCTTGAACTTGTGGAAGATAGCATATTATTTCTCTATCAAGAATATCCTTGTTTAAATCCTCGCTTTACTAATGTAATTCAGAAAGAACAGTATAATAATTAGAAAAGAGAAATAACTTTTAACATTTTATTGGTTTTTCACTTAATTCTTACTATGGCATCAAATGATTCAATAAAACATTTGCCTTACATTTGGATTGATAAATTTAAAATTAAAAATTTTAAATTTATAATAATAAATTCATTAAACTTGTTTGATTTTATGATACAATATATTTCAAATCTTTGAATTATTTTTTGAATTATTATGGTGAATTTCAAATTCATATTATATGAAGTTATTTGAAATTTTCTTTTAAATTCTCCTTTCAAATATAAATTTTTCAATCCAAAATACAACTGTGAATGAGTTTGATGAATCAATCAAAATCATGGCAATCCCAAAAAGGAGATGGCAAAAAAAATAATGATGCCCATGAGAAGAGTACATAGTCTGTCCGAATAATATATTCTCTTTTATGTCAAAAATCTGGTACTTTTATCAACTCTTTTGATGCTCTCTGTGGAAATTTTTTGAGATTCGAACACCCAGAATAAAAGAGATAAAAGCAAAAGAATTAGAAAGAAAGCGCAACAAGAAACATATTGACAAATTATCTTCTAAAGATGGCAAATAGGCTTCACTTCACTACATTAGGCCCTGGACAAAACCAGGTCATCCCTGGTCTGGATTCCGGACACGCATACCCAATATGGGTCAAATCTCAGGTATTATGTGTTCATAAGTTCATGAAACCATGCACAGAAATTTCAGCATGTTATCCAAGCACATATCTCAAAAATCAGGCAGAAATAAGCATACTATTGAGAGAGCGACATACCACCATTTTTTATCAGCAAATTGGAAGATCAAGCTTCATCTTATCCCATGTTATCAGTCTTTAAAATGTGTAATCAAGACTGAAACAAAGTGCTTAATGTACAGGAATTTTTCCATGCATTGCACATAAATATCATGACCTTAAATTAGGGTCGTTTGTATGACATAACTCGTTGCTATGATTACAGTCATTTGTCTCCAATGTTATCTAGTTTGAAATATAGAAAGTACCAAACTAAATGATGAGGATTGAATTCACAGGAGAGCTGTAGTCCACAAGATAAGAAACACATTCGCCCATTGAACGCTCAAGTCAAATAATCACTCTCTCCTACCTCCATGAAGAACCACCCAGTCTGATCACCTCCTCAGTACCACTAGGCCTGTTAGGATCCTTGTCCTTGCCCGTATCCTCCTTTTGATTGCTCAAGTCGCCATATAGATCTTTAAGCTTGGCAAGATTACTAGAGGTAACTGTATTTTCCTTGCTGCCAAGTCTAGACGGACTAGTACGATTTTGATCATGTACACTTCGTTCATAAATGCTTTCACTTCGGCTCCTGCTCCTGCTCCTGCTCCGGCGGGAACTACCTTCTCTACGATAGTGTTCTTCACGGTCGCTCCTATCATGATCCCTTCTATAGCTATCTCGGGACCTTCTATCATAATCATACCTCCTATCTCTATCTCTATCCCGCTCCCTGTCCCTTTCCCTTACAAATTCTCTATCTCCATCTCTGTCCCTGCCCCTCTCTCGGTCCCTATCTCGATCTCGGTCATGATCACGGGAGCGATCCTTCTCCCTTTCTCTGTCCCTTTCCCTGTCCCTTTCCCTGTCTCTTTCCCTGCCTCTGTCCCTGTCTGAATATTCCCGATCGGATAAATCACGGCTCTGGCTCCGGTGACGAATAGGGGACCGTCTTGAATCATCATTTCTGTCATAAGATGGAGTAACCGTACGACGAACTGGAGATGAATCCCTAGTTGATGCACGATGAGGAGCACGCTGACCAAAAGAGACAGAAAGGGCAGCTTTGACAGAAGGGGGCCTCCTTGCAGTCTCCTCGGATCCACGGGTAGACTCACCAGTAACTCCACAGTGTTTTGTAGGCAATTTCATATTTCCAAGATTGGCTACGATAGTTCGCATGACAGGAACAGGGATACGGGGGAAAAGTGTGTCGAAGTAATACTGCATGAAGAAACAAATTTGTGAGAACTTGTGTAAAGGCTCATATGGTGCAAAAACACACGAAATTTGACAAGTCCTAAAAACAAAATAAGTACATGGTGCATGACCTGTCCAAGAAGCAAATCACGCACGTAAACACCCATTGTAGTCATTCGGCCATTAGAACTAGGAGAAAATTCCTGAAATAGAATTAAGAATGTCCATGAAAATATGCTTTATCTGATAGTAATGCTCAAATGGAGAAAATTTGATGTTAAGGAAACAAAATGCTACAATATAACTACAAGGGGCGAAAAGTACGACCCCTGACGATTCCACAATGACTAGAGAATTTGGAGAAAAAAAATCCTAAGAAGAGCAATATTGTTGCATCACTTGTTCAAAACCCGTCAAGCCTCCACCAAAATAGATCAAAAATTTTAAGGAAAGAGAACTGGAATGTCAAGATATGCGCGCACTGGGTGCTGTATCCGAAATATAACAAGATCTTTTTCAAATCATGGTTTATCACACAAAAGCAGTTCACCTGCACAGGTATCATGATGATGCACCACTGAGGAATTGTAAAATCCTCCCATCCTGGGCGATCGGGTATCAGAAACACAGAACAGAAGATTCCTGAATCATATACAAGAGCTCTATCCACACATAATCCATAAAGAAAGATCACAGACTCATAGCAGGCAGTGCAAGATAGCATGATAACTGGAAATGATGCATGAAATTACCATTAAGTACAAATTAATACTGGAAGCAGGCCAAGGAAAGACTTCTATGATAGATAGTGTACATCAAGCGAGGCATTTTTTATTGACTTTCAATCAGTACAAGAACAATGAAACAGAAAGAAATACAGAGAGTTTGTGAGCCACTTTGATATTCCTAGATCTAAATGCTTATTTAAACCATATTAACAAGTTTCTATGACCATAAACCACGGTAGCAAGTAAGCCAGTCATCTTACTAGCCTTCATTCTTACTGTACACTTGTCCATTCTGCTTCATGAAATGCCACGGGAAAATTGTTCATATAATTTCTTCAAGTTGTATGAGAAGTCAAAATCGCAACTTTATATAACATGAATCATTCTGCACAAACAGAAAGAAGCAAACGAAGAACCTTTTCCTTACCTCATCATCTTTTAGGTATGGTTCATACCAACTCCATAATGTCTTCGGATCTGCAACATACCTTAAGTAAAGAAATCCAATCTGCAAAACCAAATGTGGGAGCATTAGTCATTCCATACCAAAAGCTTGGCGCAGCAACTAATAAAACTGACTGTGCAATAGCAGAACAGGAAACAAATGAGGTTCGCACACAAGTGATTCCATGATTTACCACAATTAAGAAAGAAACATTTAAGTTAACCGACACAAAATGCTTATAAATGGTCCCACAAGATCAGAAAAATACAATGAAGAAGTTGAACATCCTAAAAGTTTGATGATAGAAGGGTCCACAAATTCCAACTACTTCAAGAAGTCAATGAATACAAAATTTGGTGGTAGCAGGACCTTGAGTCAATGGTACAATAAATTTTCTTTTCATTACTTGAGCATTTTTAATGGTTATTTTTACTCAATTTAACAAGGAACTATCAAGTTCAACAAATGTTCTGCAGACAGCAGAATTGACGAAGGTGGTTATGCATGATTACAATTAAATATACTATCATTCATAGATTTATTCAACGATGGTGGGTCCAAGTTGATACCTATGTCTATGGACTTTGCCTGAGATAAGTCTGGCCCAAGGGAAGGGAACTTTTGGATTCTTGGAAATAAATCCGCACCAACCTAATGCCCCTCTTGCAGTTGAATTTCCATTGCTATGGTATATCTTTCAGTTTGGCAGTGGCCATCGCAAATGGTGGAAGCTGGTTGATAGCTGTTTAGCAGGATCTTGTGGACAGCGGATCGTATTTAAGATTTGAATATCATATTCGATTTTAAAACCATTTATATTGTATCACTATAGTAGTAGGCATTTCTCTTGCTTCTTTCCTATTTTTATTGTTCCCCTTCATGCGCATTATAGTTTTAGGTTGATCTAACTTGTGCTTTGCCTGGTAACTGCTTTGGCATTTTAAAAGTGCCAAGCACTCTCCTTATACCCTAGTATTTGCACTTACATCCTCATTAGCCATTGAGGAGCTTGTTTGAGTGGCTATTTGCAACATGGAGCACATAAGTACATAACATGATAGCATCGAAAATTCACCTTGAGTTTTCTTTCCACCCTCACCTGTCTCCAGTCACAAGATTTAGATGATGGCCGACGCAAATCTATTATATATTAGTGTAGGCATTCATTAAGTTCATTGATCCAATTTTGCTCCTCCACGAAGCTACTCCAAAATGATTTTCAATGTACTCTATATACTCTACAAGAGAAGTTAGAACTAGACTATTAATTTTTTCCCCAAAACACTAAGTCCTCTTAAATTAATAAAAGAACAAGTACTCACACTAGTACCTAATCATTAAAAGCATCTGAAGTGAACTATCAAAAGTACGAAGCAGATGTGGGTGAGCATCAGACCTTTTTCCTCAAGATCAACAAAGTAATAATTTTTTGATTGTAGGAAACATTTCAATTAGTGGTTCATGTTTTAGCAAATTGAATACTTTTGCACATCATTGAAACCCCTACAGGTAATGAAAAAATATCATCATGTACCCAATACTCTACTTACTGCTCTTATGTAAGGAGAATCTGGGTGCTTCAACAGGCCATGCATCTGTTTGACCGTGAGTTTCATGGTGAAGAATTTGTAGAGAAGGCAGAATGCAGTTGATGGCCCCCGACAGTTGCCAGTCATCCATGGCTCCACATGTGTGACAGTAACATATATCTCATCAATCACTTCATGATATGTTTTCAATCTCAAAAGATCTCGAAAGTAATCAGAAGAGAGTATATTCATGCAGAGGACCTTCTCCAACAATTGATCAATTGGTCTCCCAGATGACTTTATCTCAGCCATCGTTGATCATCCAGTGCCTGAACCCATAATATAAAATGTCGAAAAAAAAGGACCATTAAACTAAACAATTACAATAATTCCCTCGGTCTGAGAAACTTAAAGCTATATATGGCTACAGAAAAAAATAATTATAGAAGAAGCAAAAAAACAAATTAACAACCAAAAAGGAAAAGGAAAATCCATCAGTGTATTCAAATTCAAACATAAACGCACCAAACCTCTCACTTCTGATGGACATACTCAATTACTCCAAAACATCAAGTGAAAATGAGATAACAAGAGCTTGAAAGAGTGTTTAAGTCAATAAATTTCGCCAATAATTTTGATTCAATATTCATTCTCAAACTTCCGCAACGCTGACAGCCGCACAAATTCAAGAATTTGACATAAATTGTTTCTCAATTGCTACCCGTAAATGTAACTACTTCAGAGTTAAGCCAAACAAAGAGTACACGAAAATGGCAACCAAATGAACAACAGAAATAATTGGTGCAAACTAAAGCTCAATTATGTCGCACAACTAATACTACCAACGAATAATTCGAAGAAAATGAAAACTTTT